>JARHVA010000080.1:8187500-8440000 GCA_037957365.1 Torreya grandis | reverse complement strand
CTCACAAATTAAAATTATTTTGTATTTATAAAAAATTGATTTAATTTAATTGTTATTAAATACATTATGATTTAATGATAAGATAAATATTATCTAAATTAATAATAAATAATCAATAAAAATAAATAACTAATTAATAAAAATAAATAAATAATGTAAAAATAATGATAAAATTTTAAAAATATGAAAAATATACTTTGTTTAATTGACAATATTAATCCTTAGTATTTGTGGCAACAATTTATAACATAAAACATATAAAAATATTTATAACAAAATAATCACCTCTAAGTAATATATACTATTGTTCTTAACTCTATACAAGTTATTGTCAATGTGAACTAAACAAACCAATATTTATAAATCAAAGTTTATAATTGATTTATATACAAATATATAGTGAAATATTATAATGTAAAGAAATTTTCGATGAATATGTAAGTTCGGAACAAACTTAATCAAAATCAACTTACCTAATTAACATAAAGAAAAAGTCACTAATTAAAAGTGAAACCAATAATTATTATCTAAACAAAGACTAATAAAATACAATTTGAACATACATATTGTTCTTTTTAATTTATATAAATTAAAACCCATACTTAAAAAATATATACATAACACTCTCTTTATATATATTTAAAATGTTTATTTTCAAATGCTTGAAAGAAAAATCCTCATTCAATATTTAATTTGGTATTTCTTTACTTTATTGAATTTGGAGTTTACCTCATGCTTTACTTCTTTATATAACATTATGATAACTTTATTTATCGCTAAATAATGTTGTGCTCTATTTAAATTCTTATAAGTTGATAAATGATTACAAATTATAGTTTTCTAGTAAATTAAAAAATTAACAAATTATTTTAAGTGTTGACATAGATTGAAGTCTTTAATTATTTCATGTGTGTCATTTTGAGAAAAATAATTTATTTACATCAGTGTATCATTTTTAGTCTTTACTTTACAGATATTATTTTTGGTTTAAAGTATTTGAAATAATGTATTTTATTTAAATTTGGTTAATCAAGTATAATTTCAACAAAAATTTATTTTTAGATTTATTTAACATTATTTTTTATTTTTCATATTTTCATTATAAACTTTACAAAAATATAAAGCTGATTAGTTATACATATAAATATTTATTTTAATTTAAATTATATATTTCAACATATTTATAGTTAGTGTATTTATGATTTTTATTATGTTTTATCATAAATAAATTTAAATATGTGTAATGTATATATATTTGTGTGTACAATAACATAATTACATATTCAAGAATCAAAATCAATAACTAATATTTGAATATTTAGATATGAAAAATTAGATCACAATTTTAAACTAAAAAATTAAAAAATAGATTATGAACTTTACATCAATAAAATTGTTCTTCTAATTTAACTACCCAATAAAATTAATTAGATTATGAACTTCATATGAATATTAAAATGATTCAAATACAAGGTGGTAGTTACTATGTTATTAACATTGTCAAATTGATTTGATATTTTTAACTTTTAGTTTTTTAATTATTTAATATTTATGTATTCAACAATTTTATTTTTTTTAATTTAAACTCGAGAACAATTTATACAACAATGACAAGCATAGACATTAAAAATATCATCCAATGTACAAATTCACAGTAGAACATTCAATAATGCTTTTATTATTAATTTTAGATTAGATTAACACTATATTGTAACATTTCATAATTATACAAAACATCCTTAAATTGTATTAGGATAATTGTAACTAAAATTTAGTATTTCTACTATATTATAATTATATAAAGTTGCTTCTCAACTAAAATGGCAGGGACTAGCCGCTACGCGGCCCTTGGTTTATAAAGCTTTCCATTTGGTTCATGTGTAGAATCTAACTAGTAGCTATCCCAAAGGTGCAAGTTACATCAGAAGGGATGTAATTTTACGTTTTGGTTAAGCAGGGTTTTTTAAAGTGAAAGAGTGTAAATTGAAAGCCACATCTCACTTTAAACCTATGACTATTGAATTTGTCTCACCTTTTTATGCTTAAGGTGTTAAGCAACAATAATCAGATATTTCTGGTGGAGATGATAGTAAAAAATGAGGTGGAGTGTTCTTTCATATAGTGTGGTGATGACCCATGTGTGGAAGAGATGTTTTATTTTATGATGAGCTTTAGCAATGACGAAGTGGTAAGGAAGGGCAAAGCCATATAAAATATAAAACAAATAATTTTATATATTAATATATAAACTATTAAACTATATAATAATATGTAATCTTATTTAGTTATGAAAAGTTAGCTCTCCCTTAGATGAATATAAGGGAAATAACTTATTCATGATTGAAAGAGGAAAGAAAAAGCTTGGACTAAAGTCTTGAGAGGTTTGACGATTCCCCAGGTGGAGTCAAGGTCGTCCCTTCCAAAGTGATGATAGGTAATAGTTTTTTAGAGTCTCCCATTTCCACCCATCTTCAAATCAAGGTGAATGGCAATCATCTTGAGCCAGAATAAAGGTTTCTTTGATAATTTTGAGAGTATTCTTATCATAAATGGGGATTATGTCATAATATTCCATAAAGAATTAGAGAGGCTCAAGCACTCTAATGGCATAAGACACCTACACAATATAATATCGAGTAAGGTTGTCCACAACAATGCTCTTGGAAGCTTGTCTAATTATGAATGTTCCACTTTTGTCCATCTTGGATGGATCTTTTTTAGAGAACACCCTCTTTCGTGAGCTCCCGCCCTCTATATGTGTCAATGATGATATTCTTGCCAGTGAGGCATGCATATCCACGTAGCCCTCCTATCACAAACCAACCAAATGGATTGAGATGAATGATGGTGTTCTCATCAAGGTTTTTTGTAGGATTACAAGCTTGATCATGTGCTACTTCAAATCAGTGGAAACCTGGTCATTGGTGACGGTCTCATCATGTTGAGTGGAGATGAGAACATTGTGGACACTTTGAAGGGAGATCTGAAAGTAAAGTGAAAGAAGAATCCTACTTGATGAGGGTGTTTATGTGATTCTTCTTTATAGAATATGTAACCTTTACATATATGGCATCCAACATTGTATGATGGAAGAGAGGATGCATCAACAATGACCAAGCTAATAAATTGTCTCTTAAAATTGATGTGGACAATGGCTTGGTTGTTGTGTCAGGTTGAAGGAAGTTGCTCACTATTAATCTTTATGATGATTAGTTGTCCAAGGAACTTGTTAGTGTCTAAAACTTGTTGGAATACATTGATGTAAGACAAATATATGATGGGATCTCAAAAATGAGGTTCTGTAAAGTGAAAGAGTGTAAATCGATAATTATACCTCACTTAAAACCCATTATCGTTTACCTTGTCTCATCTTTTGTGCATGAAGGGTGAAGCAACAATAATATTATATTTCTAGTGGAGATAACAGTGGATAAATGAGGTTATGTGTTTCTTTATACGATGTGGAAATGAGTTGTGCAAGGAAGAGACGTTATGTTTCACAAAGAGCTTGAGCAACGATGAAGCGGTGGGGAAGGGCAAGGCTATACATAACATACAAGTAGTGAAAGATTACAAGGTGAGTTGGGTAGTGATGGTGGGTAATGACAAGGTATTTTAGGGGATGGACTTGAAGAAGCTTGAGTAAATACATGTGAAAATTTTAATGACATGGGACATCTATCAATGTAATTTATAGCTTCTATTGAATTATTTCAGTTACCTAATAAATGATTTAAACAAGTGTCATTGCAATGAAAATAGGTATCAACTATCTAACAAATCCTCTTAAAATATAGATATTGCACCATGTTTCAATTTAGATGAAGTCTTTGTATGATTAACAAAATTCAATGCCCCTTTCAAGTCACATGGTCACATTTGCCAAGAAAGCATTGGAATGTCATCTTCTTGATTCCTTTGTTGCATAAATACCTTTCCCTCCATTGATGTTGCACCCCTCTACACTTACACACCAAGAAACATTATCGAATGTATATTAATTATAATTAGTATATATTATATAATAATATAATGCAATTTCACATATATGTATAGATGGATACATGTTTATAAAATATTAATAGGTAATTGAGTGTTGATGGGTTCCTCATCCTTCGTTAAAAGGGACAAGATTAAAAGAAACTTTGACCATATCAGATTAAAAATTCGATACACCAAAAAGTGGAACAAATCCATACAGCCACAACAAACCAAGCCCTAAAAAAAGGGGCCCTTAACCCAACCAACAACCAAACAAACCCAAGGAACACACCCCAACCCTGAAAAAACAAATCATTTGTACCAAACACCCCCAAATCCAACCCAAATAGATCCAACAAATCTCACACCCAACCATTAACATGACACAACACCAATGATAAAACCCTTGTGACCCTCCCTCCCCATCTCCATTGTGGGAACAAAGTGTCATGAAAGATGGTTCAGGGATGATTCACCCTTTCTTCTTCCTCCTCACTATCGTCCAATCCTCTCGATCATATGAGCTCCCCAGAGGGAGTGCAAACTTTGATTGAAGGACAGTCAGAAGTAACTTCCCTAATGGTTGTAACTGTATTAGACTTCACCACAACCCCTGTAACCTTAATGATATTCACCTCTAAATAGATTATAGGAGGTACAAAAATTGGGCCTTGAGTCATAAGGGCTTTATGATTAGTTTCTAGTAAAGTTTTTGTTACTCTCTTGGGCTCGCTTGTATTGGCATCAACAATATTATTCACCTCAAAAAAGTTTGAAAAAGGTAATGGAATCCCATCAAGAGTCTCAAGCTGATTCCTGAAGTAGTTTCCACCTCCTCTCTCATGAATATAGTAGGATTGCAAGCAATAAAAATTGTAAGATGGTTAAAAAGGGGGTCCTTTCACCGAGAAGAATCACCCTTTCACATAGAGTTACGACAGTTCTTAGCTAACTAGCTTACATCAGAACATAGACGATAATATAATAGGTAACCCCTTATAATCGAGGGCTTGGGACCATCTACAATCCCTAACTTTTAGCTTCATAGTAGTTGTAATATCAAGAGACATATCCAAGTAGACTATAATACGAATAAAAATGGTACATAACAAAATTATGTTAGAAGCAACCACACCAACATTTCACCAAGGCACTCCCAATCATTAAGAGGTGTGAATTAGATGAAAACTAGAGAGGAAGGTCCAACAACCAAACCCAAATGTGCCTAGTGTTGAGAGATTCTGAGAGCAGGTTGAAAGAAGGGAACCAAGGTTTCATGAACATAAGGTGTTGATCACAACTCTATGTCTTATCACAAAAAACCTTGTTATAATCTTTAGGGAGCTTAAAAACTACAATGAAAAAACCTTTATCTCAAGTGTAAATCTCCAAACTGTCCTCCTTTAATGGTTGCCATGAATATGAAATCTAATTATGTGGAACAAGAAGGCTTGGCCAAAAGTAATCAAACATATCAATCACTCCCCTTATCATGAACCAATCCTCATTTTGTAACACCTCCTCAAGCACCTCAACCTCAAAGGATATTGAGAAATTAGTCTTTGTTGCACCCAGAGGCTTCACCATGATTTTATCCATCTTATCCAACTGGGTTACCACTTCAGTGAATGATTTAGAGCCTTTCTCCAACTATGATGTCCTTTTCCTACCTATCAATCTCAAGAAAGCCTAGAAGGCATGGATTGAGAGCAATTATCATCACTGTCAAACCTTAATGCCCCAGGTTCTTTGTTCATCCCCTTCAATTGATCTATTTCTATTGCTACTAACTCAAAACCTATCACCCTCTGAGCTACACCTACAAGCTTCCCTACTTCAACCACCACCATAAATTCCCTTGCTACCACCAAACTAGCATCCACCACAAACAAATAACCATTATCTGACAAAGAGCTACATGTAACCTTTCTTGCCCCACACTCGAGAACTATCGATGCACTAGCTCTCGTTACCTTCACCCCTAACATCCTTTCCAGGCTTGCTTCCATTTGGCCATCAAAATAATTCTAAACCCTAGCCCTTGAAGTTTTGAGCAACATTATAATGGCCTCACGATATCATATGGATATAGATATATTATTAATATTATTATATATTAATATATTATACACTATAATATTATATAGAATATAATCAAATTATTACAACTTGTATATTAATATAAAATATATATCTAATTATATAATATTAAATATTAATATATTATATGTTTTATCATTATACAATATTATATATATAATAATATAATATAAATACTTGTATATATAATACAATTAATATTATGTATTCTAATTAATAGTTGTTTTTGTTTGGTGTTTTCTTCTTTAGCTTGTGCATCAATTATTGGTGTTATTTATGATGTTGGTTTTGGTTGTATGTGGATTAGGAGATCTGAGCTTCATATTTGTGTCCCACACTAGTTCATTAGCTCTAGCAATAAACTATCCAGTGTCTGATTCATAGCTCTATTCTCTATAAAAGTGTTTACCACTAATAGAAAATAGTAATAATAAATATAAAATAATATTATAACATATAAAATTAAAAAATATTATAATACTATTATAGTATAATATATAAATATATATTATATGTAATGCTTGTTATATTACATAATATAATTATATAATGAATTTTATATATAATATTATTATTTTTAATTTATGTGTGTTTCTCATTTTAACTTATTCAATATCATCATCATGCCTTGTAAATTGATGTTGTACCTAGATCATGTGGTTAAGTTCACCATTGCTTCTAATATTTATTTATAACCTGTACATTATAAATTGTTATGGCCTCCAAAGAGAAATGAGTGTAAGTAATCAGATTTAAAAAGCCAGATTGTCCCAAACCAAAAAATATTATTATTATTATTATTATTATTATTATTATTATTATTATTATTATTATTATTATTATTATTATTATTATGAGATTTAGAGAGTGAATTTAAATAGTTTAATTCGAATTCAGGCATGAGAGAAGGAAGAATGAACTCAACCAGGTTTTGAAGCTTTTCCCTCAAGTTTTTCAAATTTCTCCTATGGTTTGATCTAGATAAGGAACAAGATTTATTGGTGGCCAATAGGATGAACCGTCTAGGGGTATTTATTCCCCCCAAAAAAACCATACTTCAATCAAATTTTGGTCAGAGCATCAACTTCAGTCTTAGAGACAAAGATAAATGCCTCGATGAAGGCAATTGGCAAGAAGAAGCTCCAAGATCTAACAAATGGGGCCAAAATAACATGCATACAAGTGAGAAAAGAACCATATTGCCATGCTAGCCCTGACATAAATTAGGAAGAATATAGTGGGTATGCATGGTAAAAACGTAATCCATAATTTTATGGGAGCACGACTTTCTTTGGAGGAGTTGCATGCATTGACCAGAAGAAACTAGAAAATGAATAGAGAATATGATCTCAAAGCCCATGCTAAAGGGTACTTCATATGAATATTTTCCAATGAATCGAACAAAGACAAAGTGTTCAAATGAGGGTTGTACTTATTCATAAATGCGGAACCATTCATGATTTACTAACATATAACTTTCAGGCTGATAGAGGAAGTCTCAAATATGACACGTCTCAATTTAAATGTATGCTCTACTACAAAAAACTTGGTCCAAGTATGTCTTCAAAATCATTTCTAATATTATTATTAAACTTGTAGATATATTAAAACATCATCATGATAAAGGCTTATTTAGTTATGTTAGAATATGTGTGGAGCTAGATCTCGCACAACCCCTTCCAAAGAATATCACTCTAAAAGTAGGAGAAATGGAGTGGGTACAAGATTTAGACTAAGAGAGCATCTCATTTAGCAATAGAAGTTGTCATGAATATGGGCATCTTGTCAAATAACGCCCAACATGATAAATTTTTTTGTACCACATAGAAAGTTCTTAAAACAAAAGTAAATAATTCAGAGGGATTCATAATGTTGAAAAGAAAGCATACTATCATGAACAAGAATAAAATGGTCAAAAAATACGTGTTAAAGGAAAGAAAAAATGTCATTAATGAAAAAACTACCTCAACAAAAAGAATGTAATCTATTCCAGAAACTCAACCCCATGACAAACATAACAACATGGATATGAAAGACATCACAATAGATTATGGATTCAAAGAGGATCTGGAGAATCTAATAAAAAAGCTAAGTAATGGAAACTTGGACAAATAAAATATAAAAGGGTTTCAAGGTAAGTACTTAAAAGAAAATACCACAACAAAAGGCCTAAAACACAAATAAACTTGGACAAGCTTGGATGAGGAAGATTAGACAGATTTGGAAATGGATAAGGATACCACAAGAATCATTCAACTCTGGATCTTAACCATAAAGGAAACTTTAGAAAGAGGAGGAGAGGGAGACCTAGAAAAAACAAAAAGAGGCATGAAGAAGCAATGGAAGCTATTGGAGCAAGGCCTCAAACTCACGTAGACACCATCTTGGTGAACAATAAGTAAAATAATCTTCCTTGATGAGGATAATATCTTGAGACATAAGGGGTCTCAATGCCCCATCCAAAAGGAGAAAATTAAAGCAAATTATTACCCATCATAACCCAGACATAACAATGCTCCAAAAAACCAAGTTGGAAAATATAATAAATCACAATTGGGACCTTTCAAGAAGTCTTTGAAGAGAATTGGTATGTAGTAATTCCAAAAGCATGATAAGAGGCATGGCTTTCCTATGGGACCCGAACACAGTCAGCCTTGAAATTGTTGTCCCCCAAAAATATCACTCATTTTTTGGACAACATTTGAACTATTTTGATCCTATAGACCAAAATTGTCTCTTCCCTTTTCAAAATTTGTCCTGGACATTCAAATTCTGCAGTTTTTCAAGCTTCTTAGAACTCTACGGACTCTACAGGCTTGAATCTATGGACTCATCAAGAAGATGAATCTATGGACTCAGCAAGAAGATAAATCTACGGACTCTGCAGGAAGAGAAAATCTACGGACTCAGCAAGAAGAGAAAATCTACAGACTTTGTAGACCAAGTTCAATGGGCCTTACAGGTTGATTTCTACAGACTCTGCAGGCAGGGTCATTTCTACAAGTTCAACAGGCTTCGCGGCTTCTATAGGCGGGTTCAATCAAAAGAATCAGTTTCTAACACTTGGTCATTTTTTAGATTGGTTTAGTGCCTTGGTTTAAACAAAAATCTCCATCGACAAGCATCAACAGTAGGTTCAATGCATTTGGTTCAACGTCAAATGGTTCGTCAGTTGGTTCAAGGCTTTGTTTGAACCGTTGAACCAAAACTTGGTTCAACGTCTTTTGGTTCAATGATTAGTTCATCACTTTGGTTCATCAATTAAACCATCGGCTTGAACCATTTTGGTTCAAAGCTTGGTTCAACCGATTGGTTCAACAAAGTGGTTCAACAGTTGGTTCATTAGCTTGGTTCAAAGCTTTGCTTCATTTGCTTGGTTCAATCAAAGGGTCCATCGGCTTGAACCATTTTGGTTCAACCAAGCATGAAAATGTTTGGTTCAACCAAGCGATTCAATCAAGCGATTCAACATTTGGTTCAACCAAGCGGTTCAATTAAACGGTTCAATAGTTGGTTCATCACCTTGGTTCAAAGGAGCAGTTCAAATGCAAAAGTTCAAAGAGCCTCTCGAAGGACAAGTGCCCTTGCGGAGGGCACTTGGTCGATAAAAACACCCTTTGAAAGGGTCATTTTTAAAGAAGGCCGCAAAGGTAAATTCCTTCAGAAATTTTGTTCAAGGCAGACAGTCATAATTCTTTCAAACTTTTATCCGAAAGCCTGAAGAAATAACCAAGGCAAAAGTGATAAAGAACATTTCTCGCAGACTTTTTATCCGCGAGAATTTGTTCGGGGAAAATGCCCGCAGGAAACCCGTGAAAGGCCGTCGAAGGACCTCGAAGGGCAAGTGTCCTTGGGGGGACTCCCGGCTGCCGAATAGAAGGACACTTCCCCGAAGCTGAAGGGTCACCTTCCCTTTGGGAAGATGTAAATCAAGAAGCTCGAAGGCCATTCAAAGATCATTTCTTAAGGCCTGAAAGGGCAGTTTCTTTCCAGAAAAGTGCTAAACAAGAAAGCCGAAGAAGGGCCAAGGGGTGACTCGCCTGAAGACGTCAAATTCAACACAACAAAGTAACCATTGAAATCATAGTGACGGGTGCACGAACATCAATTTTAAAGCTCATAAAATAGTCATTAATCCTTTGAATCTACAGACCTGAATGCATTCACAGACTTCAAGGCCAAGACCAGCAGAAAGTGAGGAAGGAACAGAACAACAAATTAAATCTAGGACCCGATTCAATTAACCAAAAAAGGAGGAACGATGAAAATAGGATCAGATCACCAGGTGGACATTGAAAGTTGCAAACTTTCAATAGCGTGACTTGTTTCTCTGCATTGATAAAATTAAATGGGTAAACGCCCCTAAATTCCACCTTGTCTTCTTAACATATTCCAACGCAATATGATGTGTTACTGTTCTCGAGTCCTTCTTGAAGAGGCTATATAAGGGACTCTCTTTTATTGTAAATTTATCTCTTTTTGACAATCAAAATGAAACTCTGCCCAAATTGAAAGGCATTTTTTGAGACTTTGAGTTCAGTTTGTTGATCATATTTTGTTATTGGAATAAGAAAGCAAGTGATTTTTCAGACTTTGTGCTATGATATCTTTGTTGTTGGGGAAACTGTTCTTATGTCTTTTTCCTTAATATATCTTTTGTTCCTTTAATTCAACAAGCAGAATTAGTGACAACAGTCAGGAAGGTGTCCTAAAGAGGCAAGTGTGGAGAGACTTTGTGCCCCCATAATTGCCTTCAGTGTGTTTTCTTTTCATTTCTATGTAAAGGACTTTGGGATGACTTTGTGCCCTCATTGTCCTTCGTATCTTACTCTTGAGCAATTCAGGTGGAGACTTTGTGCTACATCTCGATTTGTTGGTTATTAAATCCTTTGCTACATTTTACTGCTACTACCAGGAGTATTCTTGTGGTTTGTTGAATAATACTTCTGAAAGAAGAGGAGTATTGTCTATCATTTCCCTTGAGTGTTTCCTTTGATCCACACACATCATCTCTGAAAAAAGAGAGATGGATGGTTTGTCCTACCCCTGAGTATTATTTTCTATATATATATATATATATATAGCTTATCTATAGGGAACCTCCCCTTGATGAGAGGAGAGATCAGTCCCCTTCTGATGTGGTAAACCTACACATTTGGACAACTAATCTTCCTACTTTGGCTGATCAGACCTATTTTGTTTATCAGTACACTGATCGAAAAAATATTCAACCAACAAAAATCATTCAAATCCATAAACAATATCTCATTTTAAAATTAGTTTCATTAAGAATAGATCTCAACTTTTTTCTGGTAAACATATATGGTTCCCAGAATAAGGAATACAAAGAACTAGCCTGAGAGTAGATGGAGGCCAAAATCAAATAAGAGGGGAACACTTTTTAGATCATTGGGGGGGACTTAAATGCAAGAATAGATGCCTTGGAGAAGAAGGGAGGGAATGCAAGAGATAATAACTAGCTGACTTTCCACAACTTCATGGAAAAAGTGGAATTATATGATCTTAAAAGTAAACGAGGGTGGTTTATTTGGAGTAACAGAAAGTTGGGAAAATAACTTATCCTAGAGAGACTTAATAGATTTTTGGCCTTGTGAAATTGGATGGAGGATAATAACATCCTAGACACTAAGGTGCTCAAAACATCAAGTTATAATCATTGGTTGATATATCTTCATCTTTTGTAATATGAATAGCCAATCAAAGCTCCCTTTAGATTCAATACATTATGGTTAGAACATCCAAACCTAGATGATTTTGTGACCTAGCAATGGAAAGCCCTGAATAAAATATATGGGACTAAGATGTATATATTCTCTCATAAACTTAGAGATCTCAAAAACATCATGTAAAAATAGAATCACCTCATATTCATAAAAATCTTTTAGTTCAAAAAAGAGTTAGAAAAGAGAAGGGAAGAGATCTAGGAGATGAGAATGGAAGGTCACAATTATAGAGATCTATTGGAAGCAAAGGAGGACGTAGCAAAGAAACTAGAAGATTCTTACAAAAAGGAGGAAATTTAATAAAAAAAGAAATTAAGGGTAAGATAGTTGAAGGAAGGGGGTTGAAATACCAAGTTATTCATCTATCATGTAGAATCAGAAGATAGAAGAACTATATTTAGCAATTAGAAACGTAGAAAACATTAATATGGAAAATCCAATAGAAATTAAAGAATACGTGGTGAGGTACTGAGAAGATACACTAAAGCAAGATAATAAGGAGAATCAAGAAGACCAATAGGCCTTCTAGAGATAAATCTCTCAATTGGCCTCTGAGATGGATAATCAAAGCCTAATGGAGGATATCTCTCTTGAAGAAATCAAGAGAGAAATCTTTGAGATAACAAGAGACCATTCTCTAAGCCTAGACATGTTTCTTGCTCTCTTCTTTCAACACTTATGGGATCTCATAGGGGAAGAAATCAGGGAAGTGGTACATGAATCTAAGGAATCTCAAGGAATGTTGAAATCATTAAACTCCACATTCCTTGTTCTCATCCCTAAAATTTTGAAAAATAAAACCCCAAAGGAATTTCACCTAATTTCTACTTGCAAAAACATCTATAAAATAATTTTGAAAATCATTACTAATTGGCTAAAAATAATCCTTCCTAATCTTATCTTGAAAGAATGAGGAGGCTTTGTCAAGGGAAGATAAATCATAGATGATATTGCCATTGCCCACAAAATCATCCACTCCTTGAATGCTAGTAAGAGACAAGGAATGTTGATTAACTTATACATATCTAAGGCCTATGATAAATTGAATTGGTCCTTCCTAGATGGAATGCTACAAAAGTTTGGATTCAATTTAGAATGGAGAAGATGGATTCAGAATTGTTACTCCTCCAAGTTTTCAATGATGATTAATAGATCCCTATAAGGGAAATTTTCCTCCTCAAGGGGACTTAAACAAGGTGATCTTATCTCCCCATATTTCTTTATCACAATGGTAGATGCCCTAGGAAGATGTATAAAGTCCCTAAGACATAAAAACAAGATTAAAGAGATCAAAGTGAAAACTAGAAAAACTACCTACTCTCATCTCCAATTTTTGGATGATACATTACTTTTGACTCTCCTAGCTTTGTAACAGGTTGGATAAATAAGGGATCTATTGAGTAGCTATGAAAAATCATCAGGTCAATCACTAAACAAAATCAAATCCATAATCTTCTTTATCAATGTTTCCCCTAATATTGAATATTTCCTTAGTAGGATATTGAGTTTTGAAAAGGAATCTCTCCTAGATAATGATCTGGGCTTCCCTCTCTTCAAGGTAAATGGAAAGAAGAAGCTCTAGAATAAAATCACTGAAAATATGTGGAGGAATCTAAGTGGCTAGAAAGGTAAACATTTGACATACGCATGACATTTCATTTTCATAAAGATGGTTTTCTAAGCTACAATAGTATATTGGTTCTCTCTTGAAGGCCCCCTCGAGATTTTTGAGCGAGATGAATAAAATTCAAACTTTATCTAGAAAAGAATAGGGGACAAGGCCAAATTGCCTATCCTTGTTTGGGAGAAAATCTGCAAACGAATCACACAAGGGGTGATGGAATAAGGAACCTAAAAAGGTAAACCTTGCCCTCGTAACTAAACTAATTTGGAGAATGGGATCTAATCCCTTTACAAGATGGAGTAGGTTGATAAGATATAAATACCTCAACAAAAGGAACCTAGAAACAATATTAATGGCAAAATAACTCCCTTTTGGATCAAATATTTGGAATAACATAAGGGAAATAAGAGGGATTATTCTAAAATGTGTGTTCTAACAAGTGGGAAATGGAGAAATAACAGACTTCTAGGAGAACAAGTGGATCACCCAAAATCCCTTAAGATAGGAACCAAGTTTAGATGACATTAGAGAAGAAAGTATAAGGCAACGGGGACACAAAGTGAAAGATTATTGTATCGAAAATGTAGAGCAAGACCATAAAACCTTCACTTGGAAAACTTTCCAAAATGTTGATATAACACAAAATGAACCCCAAAAGACTTTAAATGGCATCTTTCAAGGCTTTCAATTTCTCTAGAGCTAAAAAAAAGACTCTTTGTATTAGAAAAGAAAGGGCACAGGGGTGTGTTTCATGAAAGAAGGATATGAAACTCTTATGGAAACTCATCCTAGTGCCTTCAAAATATCTTTGTGGAACATAATTTGAATCTCAAAAGCATGGTCGAAGTCAAAAGATTTTCTATAGATGGCTATGGACAAGAAGATTCTAACAGGAGAAATGTTAAAGGCTTCTAAGGAACATCGTGATGTGTCCTATGTTACAACAATGACGAGAGTGTTGAGTACCTTCTTCTTTGTTGTAACTATACCTCAGGGCTATGGAACAATTTTATAAATAAGTGTAACCTGAGTTGGACTTTGAATAACAATCTTCTAGATGACCTCAGAACATGGTAGTGTAATAAGAATATAAACATTTTAAATGACATATGGGAAATGGGACCAAGTCCTTTAACTTAGGAATTATTGATTGAATGAAATGCCAAAATCTTTGAGAACAATGATAGGCATAAACCCATAAATAAATCCTAGATGGAACTAAAAGGTTGTATTAGTCAGATGCCCTCTCCTCAAAGAAGTTAAAAAACACAAAAGTTAGTCTATAAGAAATTAAAATCCTCCAAAACTAGGGATTGATCAGAAAGTTATATGAAGCTATGAAACCAATCAACAAGCAGAAAAACAAATGACAAGGGAAAATGTTAAATGGTCACCTTGAGAACAAGGGTTGTTTAAAGTGAATTTTTATGGGGCATCAAAACACAACCTAGGGGATACATGCACTAAGACCATTATAAGAGATCACAAGAGTCAAGTGATAGCATGTAAATTCATCCATTTTGGAATGAACACAAACAACATAGTGAAATTTGAGGGCCTTATTTTAGGAACAAAACTAGCTTTAGAAGAAAACATCAAGTACATCACTATAGAAGGAGATTTGATCATGGTCATTAGAGCCATGGATAACAACAAAAACTTGAATTGGAGAATTAAATGGATAATTAAAGAATCATAAACACTTCATAACTATTTTGAGGGACTGAAATTGAATCATACCTTAAGAGAAGGAATTCGAGTGGTGGATTGGTTGGCAAACTTTGGGCTTCAGTCCCATTCAACAAATAATAAAGGTAACATGGAAAAAATATATGTGATCAAGGAGATGAAATATTTATAAGATATTATTAAAAAAGAATATACATATTTCTAAATGAGACTCCTAGTATTGCACCGAAAAAAAAAGGTGAGGTAGAAGTGGAAGGGCAACTTTCTAAACAACAACAATTATTAAGTTCCCTTTTTAGATTTTCAACCATGAGATCGAAAAAGGTATTGATTCTAAGTTGGATTTCAAAAGTGGGATGCAATTGTCTATGTTTATCCTAACTAGGTGGGCACTCTCTCTTTTCTTTTCTTTCCATTATGGCTTGATTGGCATAATGGTAGTCATCTTGGGCAAGCTTTCCGTGACACTTTTGAAACATTCCTAAAAGTGTCATGTCCATCTCCTTCAAATGGTCACCTCTACGTCGGTACTCTTCATCTTATCTTCTATTTTTTGTTTTTTCTTTCTACCTTGAGGATAGCAGCATGTGACTCCTTCTACAGGATGGCAAATAAAATGATGCAGTTCAGATTGGTGGTGATGTCTCTCTTCCAGGTCCTATGCCTTATGATCTCTAATACCATAAATGTGTTGGATACTATTAAAGAATATATGAAGGAAAATATAGCTAGGGCACTTCAAAATTAGGTAGAGAATATAGATGCCCACCATACTAAGCCAACATAGATGATCCACAAGTCCAGTAATCAACAAACAAGGAGTGTGGAAGACATTTCTCTCTAGTCAATGTAGCAAGTTGTCATTGGTAATAAAGTGAAATAAATCATGAAGGGGATACCTAAGGACTAGGAGGTATAAATTTGGGTTGGATCCAATCAGGATAACAAGATAAACACATTTCTCCAAGGAAATAAAATAGAGTAAGCCCACATGGGAAGGTGCTTCTATGCCACTATGTAGGAGGGCAAAAGATGGATAAGACATAATGATCAAAAAAAGATTAGCCAAGATAAAGGGAAACAAAAATTAGAATATAACAATATCTTTAGGATGGAAGTAAAAGAAAATCCAACATGAAGTACGACATGCCATTTAGAAAATAATTCTCCATCAAAATACAAGAAGTGGCTAATGGTGGAAAATGGGAAAATGGAGGACCCTCAATTTCAATAAATAATAATAGGGCCAATCAAGGAAGCCAAATTTGGAGAATCTCAAAGAAGTAACCAAAGGTAGTCATGTTATAAGGGAGATTAGTAAATATCAATAACCTCTTTCTTAAACAAAACAAGGAGTATCTTGAGTACTATAATGTCTCGATTAAAATATTATGGGACTTTATGGCACATTTCAACTCGACAAAAGTGATTAATGAAAACTTAATTCATAATAAAAACCACATTGAAAATAATGGAAAAGAAGCAAGATTCCACACCTAGGTCCTGACAATGATACAGGTTAATATATATGATATTAAAGGAATACAAAATTCATTTACTAGGATAGTAGAAAACACAATGAACATGAAGGAACACTTGCACCACTAACATTATGTTCAAAATAAAATCACTTGAGTAATTCATCTAGCAGAATAAATCACAGAAGAAGATGATAATTAAATCACTCCCCTATGCCTTAGGTTTTATCGTTATAAGCCTCATAATAGGTTAATTGGTTGATTATAATAGAGCTTATTTGCTCCCTATTAAGAGAAAGTCTCTAGTTGTCATATTTCAGGTCACTTGGACTCTTGTCAATGTACTTGTTACTCTTCAAGTAATAAAATTTTAACTTATATATAATATATTAGTCTCATGACTCTACTCGGGTGGATGGGGCCAATGTTTTAGGATGCTTGGGTCTCGAGTTCAAGTTAGACTCAAACACAACATGAAAGTGGGTGCAAGCCACACATTACTTGAGGTATGGGGGGTTCACTCAATGACTATAATAAGGACAAAGGTCATTGGCGTGATGATATGGTTTGAAGCTTGAGTCTTTGATTACATATATTATAATAGTAAAGTATATTAATATATTCTAATGTTACAATATATAATATAATAAATGGGTTTAAAATTACAATTTAATTAAAAAATGATATGCTTATGAATGTTAAAAATGATGTGCGAATAAGCAAAAATAAGTGATATCATTCGCACTAGGTTTTAGACACCACTCATCTGAGGATCAACACTGAAATGTTGAAGAAGAGATTAGAGAGGTCAAGGATTGGTCAGGGTTGGAAGTCAAATCAAATACCAGGGAGTCAAATAGGGCTTGGGAGGGTTTAAAAGAGGATAAATTAGCTCAACTCTTAGTGCTAGAGGATATGGTGGCAATTGGATATAATTGACTCCCTCTTGGCAATGGCTTTAATCTGGGAATTGGTAGGCAAGGGTGGTCGGATTAGATTCTAGAATGTCAGGTATTAAAATGATTAACTCAAGGGTTAGTGATTAGGCCTTCTAAAAAATTGGATTGGGAATCAAAGTTATTTTCAAAGAACTTTTAGGTGCTTAAAGAAATATCCCTAATCGATAAGTGCGCTCATAAATGGTTGTCTATTATTGAGGTAGAAGCTTGGGTTAAAAAACACTAGGGGATATAAACAAAGGTGAATTTTGTGCCTAAAGTTTTTTTTATGTTACTTGTTTGATTTTGGAAGCTAGGGAAAATATTTTAAAATATTTGTTCTAGTCAATGGGAGGAGTGGGCCTTTGGTTGTAGCATTGGATCCCCAATTTTGATTCTCTCTCTGCTTAAAATGGTAAGTTCCCGATTTGGATTCATTTTTTTGCCTCTTGATGGAATATTGTGGCAAAGATTGTCTTCGAGCTTTGGGAAATATGGTAGGGGAATTCATCGAGATTGATCCTATCTCATAAAAAGGGGTGTTGGCTTCTTATGCACATATCAAAATTTTGATGGATCTTGATAATGAAATCCCAAAAAACATTATTATTAAATTGCTAGGTAGAGAATGGAAGTAATCCTTTGGCATTGAGAAAACCCCCTGCAAGTTTAATTTTCTAGGTCCTTCAAAGTATCAAGGTACAATAAAACTAGTTTGGAAAGTGAAATCAATTCCTTTGGGGACTAACTCTAGGTATGATGATAAACGGTCCCACTCTTTTGAGAAGGTGATGGCTTCAGGGCTTCCCATCTAAAATCTCAAATTAGATGAAATAGAAGCTCACCTAGATAAACTAGATAATGGGGAATCTTTGTCTCTCATTGCTATTTTAGATGATATTTATGGATTATATAACATCTTAGTCCTGTACACTTGGAAAACTTAGACCTTGGTTGTTCCTCTCAGTTATGGACCTTTCCTTCTTTCACAAGCCTTGCATATATTCTATCTTATGTGCCTTAGCCTATCTATTTATCTGACTAATATTATGTTGATGACCCAGACCTTCTATATATCCTAGAATGCTTAAAATGTACTTATCTTTCACCTATATAGGTTTCAAACCTATACTTACTTTCATGTTCCCTAAAAATTAATGTTTGAGATAGACACCTATGACAACGCTAGTGTCCTAACTTAATGCAAGTGTCTAATGCCCTAAAGTCATCTATTTTACAAATAAAAAATATTCTAATGGTCAACCTAAGTGCTTTAATGCAAGTTACTTAGCCAAAGGGATTGATAGAAATACAAGATCAACCCTCATTCATTCCTCACCTAGGGAAATACCTAACCTTCATACTAAAGAGCATTCAATTAAGCAAAGCTTCCCTATTTATTCATATTTCCATGTCAGTCATAAGGACAACACATCTGTAGGTCTAAAGTACTGAAGGAATAACCCAAGAGTTATATTTGACATGTTACAAGCTAAGTTATTGTTATACTTGATTTACACGTATTACATGATTCACACATAAACCAACATATAGGGGAGAACTACATTATTCCAAGGCCCTCTTCAACCTATTGGCTATGTAGGCAATTCTCACTGACATAGGGGTCTTTGGGGTCATCTTGACATCATGTGCCCACTAATCCATTTTTTCCAAGGTCACTAGGAAGATGAATAACTAGGTTTTGAAATTTTTATGAGGATCGATAGTCTATGACTTGGATCTAATTGCACCAAAGTGAAAGCAAAGACAATTTCATAAGCACCTAAGTGGTTGCATCCTTTTCCAGTAGGAATTTTGTACAAGACACTTATGTTGAGTTTAGAAAGTAGCATCGACACAACCATCCCAGGATGACACAACTATCAAAAGCTCCAATGGTGAAATTTATAGAATCAGATGATTGTTATAAAACCATATTCCAATCTGCTTTCTACATGTTCTAGATCCAACACTATGGTAGCATCAAAACCAATGAAGTGTATTACTTCTTTGTCATTTACATGCATTACTTAGTTGTACTTTATATATTTATCCTATTCTTAGTTTTATAAATTCAACATGTGTTATACCTAAGCTTAACACCCAATTGGCCTACTATAGAGATATCTTATCACCCATCTGCCCTAGGCTATCTCTATTCACTTTAACCCTAGATCATCCCAATATAGATCTATTTTAGGGTTGAATATTTGGTGAACTGATGATAACACCGATGACAAACACCACTATTCCCATAAAATATCTTATGTATATGATGACCACTATTAGGGATCTTCAAAAACAAGTTTCTATACTTCAAAAGCAAATGGCTTTCCATAAAATTAATGCACATATAACTTCATTCAATAATCAACCTCTTACAAAACGTATATTTGAATATCCTTATCCACAAGGTTTTGAGCTACCATATGTATCTCTCTTTGAAACACATAAAGATCCATTTGAGCACGTGATATGTTATCTACATTATTTTGGTCAATGGGCAAAATATGACAAACTTTTACTAAAGGTTTTCCATATGAACATTTTGGATGAGGCTCAAAATTAGTTATATAGTTCACCAAAGGGTTCCTTAACCACTTTTTCACAATTAGAAGATGCATTCTTCATGTATTTCAATATTCACTTGGTGTCAAAACTTACATTAGAACATTTGCACAATTTCAAACAACGTGATGATGAATCCCTTCAAGATTATACTATTCAATTCAAAAGTACATCATATGAGCTAGCTAGCATTTAGACCCTCAAATTTGGAATTACAATTCGTCTTTAGTAGAGGTCTTCTTTACCCATTAAAGGAAAGATCATTTCATAAATAATATAAGTCATTTACCCATTTATATAATGATGTGCATAAATATGGTTCCTTCATAATTACTCATTCAAAGGAACTTAAAATATCTCCCTCCAAATACAAAAGTTTTATCCCTCACATAGAGTAAGGAGATAAATTACCTGAGAAGCATCATGAACAAAAATGTGGTATTTCTAATCTTTATATGACCAGTTTGAAGATGTTACTTAACATGGAGCTAATCCAAGGTCCATGTCTTATGCAAGAACCTCAAAGTGAACAACATAAAAAGCATCCATGCCAACAAGATTTAAAAATTACCTTATGCATATCTCCCTCCAAATATAAAAATTTTATCCCTCACATAAAGGGAGATAAATTACCTAAGAGGCATTATGAACAAAAATGTGGTATTTCTAGTCTTTTTATGACTAGTTTGCAAATGTTACTTAACATGGGGCCAATCCAAGGTCCATGTCTTATGCAAGAATCTCAAAGTGAAAAACACAAAAAGTACCCACGACAACAATATTTAATAATTACTTTATTTATGGGCAGTGCGTATTTTTGAAATAACCATATTCATCCTACATAAGCAAAAACTACTTATAATGTAAGACACTTATAATAAATTGGCTCTGATCTAAAAAACTTATAAAACAAAGGATGAGGAAAGACTCTTTGGGAAACATAACAATGCCAATTGATTGTGGTCCTAAAGTAATTCAAACATGGGTTTGGATTATGCCTACCACATCTCCATATGCATTTACACTAGGAGTTCTTTTGATATACCAAATGGAAGCAAAAATTGACCAAAATCAACAAGGTATTTCCTTTTCTCATGAAGACAAATTAATACATATTCCAAATGATAGCATTGATTCTTCTACTACACATGAAAAATGTGAGGATTAACATGTTATGTACTTTTTCAACCTATCAAATCATGATGCAAATAATGCAAAAGATCCAACTTGAGGTTGTTAGGAACCAAGTGGGGAGATACCTATGACCATCCATTATATGATATCATCGAGTAGTCTCTTCAAACATTTCAAAAATACCCAAAAATCAAAAACATTCAAAAATCCTAAAATATTTTTGGCACCTACATGTTCTATTAGCTCCTTGGCATATATGTGTTAGTTCCATGTTGACAAACGACATATTCAGTTACTCTTACATACACACATGTGTGTCACACTTATATTTGATTGTGATATAGGCATACACAAATACATGATGTATTTTTATTTCAAATGTTGGGCCTTCCCTCTACTCATGTCATGTAGACATTGGGGGCATTCGCTTCTTTGAATTTGATACACACAGGTTATATGGTTCGATGATCATATTTCATTATCATGTTTGAGCTTACATTTATACTTACATATGCCTTTATCCATAATTATATTTTACACAAGGTACTTGATATGCTATACACCTGACCTTTTTTTCTAACACATTTGATTCATAGGCTACTATGACATGTTTATGTTGGTTGCTTATATTTTTCTTTGTGCATTTCCTTAAGCGTCTTGCCTTGCTCTTATAGTCCTTTTTCTATAATTTGAATATGTTCCTTTATTTGTGGCCTTTGTGCCTATGTATGCTTTCTTTGACATCCTCATATGTCATTATTTATTATATGGACATTTGAATATGTCATTCTTTCTTTTATGGACATTTGACTAAGTCATGTCCCTTCGATTGTGCGACATTTGAACATGCCCCTTGTTTAAGGTCTTCTTGGACCATTTCATTTTGACTTGCTTTTGAGTGATCTTGTGTGTGTGCTTATTAGCTTGTTGGGCTTGTGTTATTACTATCTAGATGTTTCCATGATATTTAGCATGCATATTATGCCTTCATGTGATCACATTGGTTCTATGCATTTTAGTGATATATCTACCTATACATGTTCCTTCTATATGCTACAAGGTACCATTCACAGATTATACATTTATCTTATCTATTTAAGGTGAGGTAACTACCAGTTCCTATATTTATCTCACCTTAAAGTGTGGAAATATTAGTGGGGGCATGTCATAGAGGCATGTTATCCACACGTGGTACAATTTTCTTATATTCAGTGGGGGCATGCTTTGGAAGCATGTTATCCACACTTATTTAATATTCAACATCTCTAGATTATAGTGGGGCATGTTTTGGAAACATGTTATCTACATTGGTACTTATCAATTTTTAGATTTCTCCACATATAGTGGGGGCATGCTTTGTAAGCATGTTATCCACACTTACACAATTTCCAAATCGGCCAAAGCACATAGTTATATGATTCAGATTCATAGTTGTGGCATAATTCTATACATTGGTACCATTATTATACATAGTTTTAGCATGAGATATATATAAGGTGCAT
Organism: Torreya grandis; assembly: GCA_037957365.1. Lineage (NCBI taxonomy): Eukaryota > Viridiplantae > Streptophyta > Pinopsida > Cupressales > Taxaceae > Torreya > Torreya grandis. The sequence goes on along the minus strand of JARHVA010000080.1, from coordinate 8,417,242 downwards.
ATGCTATATAATTTGTGCCTAATATTGCATAATTCAAATCAATTTCAGATTTCAAAACTCCTTTATAGGTTGTTACCACATCATAGACTTTTACATATTAATACCCTGATTAGACTTTTACAAACTTTATTGAACTAGTTTATTGTAGTAGTTGGTTTGATTTTTGGTATGGTTGCGGTGATTAAATCACTCAATCTTTACAAGCTTTTAGAATGGAATTTATTGTATCATCCAACCTCACCAAGTTATAAGTATGAATGGGTTGCACAATTGAGTTAATCTCAACTGTTAGGTGGCAACTCACCTTTGCTCCAAGGTTAGGGGCATGTGCCTTCTAATATATCTCTCTCTATCTCTATCTATCTATCTCTTTGGATATATGCACTTTCCATATTTATCTATATTTGTCCTAATCTTAGTTTCAGAGCCTTATAATGTTAAATATTTTTCAAATCAACTTGCTAATAGGTAAGGAAGTTACATCGACACACATGTGTATTCCCAAACCTTGTTCTTTCAATTTCAAGTATTTTAAATTCTAGATTATATGCATTGATTATATATTGTAACATGTTCTTGGTTGCAGGTCAATCACCAGAAAAGCATTTAAGTTGGGCACACACAAGATAATGTGTGATATACACATCTAGGTATGCATTCCTTTCCTTCAAACTAACAATTTCATTACTAGATTAAAATGGGGGGGGGGGCGGGGGGGATGTAGATGATAGTTATAGATTATATCACACCTTAGCCTTATACACTTGGTAAACTCAACCCTTCGATGTTCCTATTAGTTTTGAACCTTTCCCACTTCTGTAAGTCTCACATTTATTCTATCTTATACCCCTCATCCTATCTCTTAGTCTGACCAGTATTATGTTGATGACCCAGGCCTTCTATCTTACCCAAAATGCTTAAAATGTACTTATCTTCCACCTCTATAAGTTCTAAGCCTATACCTACTTTTTCGCACCTTAAACTATAACATCCAAGATAGACACCTGCATTGTCGTTAGTGTCCTAACCCGATGCAAGTGTCAAATGCCCTAAAGTCATCTATTTTACAAATGAAACATATCCTAATGGTCAGCCTAAGTGTTTTAATGTGATTTACCTCTCCAAAAGGATTTATATAAATATAATATCAACCCTTGTTCATTCCTCACCTGGGGAATCACCTAACATTCATACTAAAGAGCATTCAATTGAGCAAAACTTCACTATTTATTCCTATTTCCATATCAGTCATAGGCAAAATACATCTACAAGTCTAAATTATTAAAGGAGTAGCCCAAAAGCTATGTTTTTGAAGTTATAAGCTAGGTCACTACTGTACTTGCTTTGCACATATTGCATGATTCACATAGAGGCCAACACGTAGGGGGGAACTACATCAATTTGAGGCTTTCTTTAGAGTATTGGCTATGTGGGCAACACTCACTGACAAAGGGGTATTTAAGGTCATTTCAACACTGTGTGCCCACTAACCCAATTTTCCCAAGGTCACCATGAAGATGAAGAACAAGGGCTTTACAATTTCACGAGGAGAAATAATCCATGACCTAGATCTAAATGCACCAGAGTGAAGGTGAAAACAAACCCATAAACATCCAAATTATCACATCCTTTTCTAGTAAGCATTATATATAGGACACTTGCATCAAGTTCAGACATTAGCATTGATGCAACCATCTCAGGCCGATGTAAATGTCTCAAACTCTAAAGGTTAAATTTTTAGAATCAGACAACTATTCTAAAACCATCTTCCAGTTTGATTTTTGCCTATTTTAGATCCAACATTGTGTTAACATCATAATCAACTAAGTATATTACTTCTTTGTCATTTCCATACATAGCTTAGTTATACTTTTTATATTTACCCTTTTTTCAATTTTACTATAATGTCCCAAAAATATTATATTTTTTGAAATCTAAAATTGCTGCAAAACCCTAAGAAAAATATCAATTTTGACTTTTAATTCCAACAAACCCTAGCACCCCAAATGATCACAATAAGGATGCAAAAATTCCACTGAATCCCTAATAATACTTTGACCAATTTATAATGAATAAATAAGAAAAGAAAAGGAGAGTTTCCCTTCAAACCCTAAATGCCAAAGTTGGAGAAAATTGCAGAATTAATAACTTTTCCCTTCACTTCAAGTTATGCACATTTATGACCAAATAATGAGCCCAAAATTACTGAAATAAATTTGGACTTAATGTTTATTTTTTGACAATTTATGAAGTAATAAATTTTGACAAAATTCTTAAAAAATAAAGAATAAAATATAGGAATTTATCCAAAGTATTTGAGGCTGTAGAACTCTCCAAAATACCTCATAATTTTTTAAACAAATACTAGAAATTTCATACAAAAAATCAGATTGGGGTTTGTGCATGAAAAAGAAAACCCTATCAAATACTCCCAATACTAATTCACCCTACCTAGAAAATATTGCAATAAAATTTACAATATTATTAGGACAAGAAATGACCATCCAACACTAGCAAATCACTTCCAAATCCAAGCACCAACCTCCACAAGCAAGTCGCCCCACTTGAAAACCCTTTTTTTTTGTCTTTTTCTGAGTTTGATGATCTATGGTAGCTCCAAGGTGAAATTACACCATGGAATAATGAGGGTTTGAATCCTCAATCTATTTTTTTGAAGGTTTTCATCTTCAAAGCAAATGGCTCAAGCATTTTGTGCTCAAAATCCAAGATTTGAATATCAAAATTAGCATCCTCTTCAAATGATCCCCTCCTTTGCTTTTATATCCTTCCCTCCAAGGGGGGCATTGTACTTTTAGAGGGAAACTCCACTTTTAAAGAAAAGAGTAATTAATTTATAACCCTCACTTAAGGTCTTGGGTGCCCACGACTCTTAAAAGACCATAACTTATGTGAAAGTTACACAATAAAACAACTTTTTGAATTTTATAAATAGAACAACATGTTTCCTCTTTTTTCAACTTCCCTTAGCATTTAGAAACAAAGAAAAAATAGGCTAAGGGTCTTAAAAACCCTTATGTATAAAAGGGAGGACATGAAAATCCTCCCCACCCAAAAATGTTTGTCCTCAAGCAACTGAAGTAACCAAATAGATGTCCCCACCATAGACCTTATGCAAAATTTGATCCTTAGTCCTTCCCACGAGTAAAAGTCCTCATGATGAAGCTGTTCACTGATGTACATGAGTATATTCTATTGTTTGTTCAAATTGGAAGTGATAAAACAACAACCTTTAGCCATTTCCTCCCATCTCCTTGGGGCCCCATACCATAGATGTGTCAAAAAGATGAAGAGGAATGAAAATTTCATTGAATTTGTAGCATTATAGTGGTTGGAAAAGTATATTCCAGCCAGGTAGTCTTCAAAAATTTAGGCCTTGATTTCTCCTATATCAACTCCTGCACAAGACACAAACAAATTAGCTCAATTTTTTTTTCCACATCCCTTACACAAGTGAAGTGGTTGGGAACAAGTGTGGGGATGCCCTTGATAGCATATGGAAGATGTCTTTACCACCCCCACCCTAAAAAGTGACCTCACAACTTATAATTATTATTATTAGAGGAGTTGGAAGTTTCCTCACCATGCTTGAAATCCACCCTTTGCCAAAATACCACCAACACATGTCCACATATCCTAAAAGAACGGTAGAACATACCAAAACGTTTCAAATTTTATTTTTTATTTTTTTGATGTCGAGTAAGATTTTTATTAATTTAAACCATTTTCACTTCATTTAATCATATTTTAATATTTTTTCATCCAAACTTTAAGGTTGTTTTTTTAATTTTTGGGGGGATGCATAGGTGCTTTTCTAAATTTAAATCTTTTCTATCACTTTCAACATCCTTTCTCTTGTCAAAAAATTGAATTAATGTGTTTTGGTATTGTTGTCACCAAATATTGCACCCTATAAGAGGGTGTTTAAGCCTCTTCCAAATTTGGGTAGCATGAGAATACTTATAGGTATGTGGGTTTACCTATAAGTAGAAGTAGACCTTTAGGTTTAAGGGCTAGCTCCCTGAATATACCTTGAAATGCTTATCACATTATAACTAGTTACTTGTGGGGAAAAGAGTTAGGAATTTTCATGAAATGAAACTATTCTAAGGGGGTGATACACATACTTATTTCCACATGATCATCATACTTATTTCACTAAGAAACGAGACATACAAACTAGTTTCTAAGTCCTAGAAGGTTCTAACATCAATATTTCAATATAAAGGTGATATGCATGAAGCAACACAAGGTAAATGAACCAGAAGGGAAATTTTTCACTCAAAAAATAATTTTACACTTGAAAGGAGCCTAACACACTTGATAACACTATATATGACATGTTAGAATAGGAACTCTTGCATAAACATGAAAGGATAAGGCAAGCAGTGATAGAAGATTATAACTAACTCCACCATACATCACTTTGCACACTTGGAAAAAAAATTCATAAAATCAAAACTAGACTTGTATTAATTATTCAAAGTCAAAATACAATGTCATTCCAGTAGGGATTCACCATACATGGTGTGGTATTAGCTTTCAATAGCCAAAATGGCTTCTACTTATTGAACTTGAGAGAGAAGTGAGGAGAGAAGTTCAAGGGTCACTAGGACATGTGTCATGTTGAGAGAAGGAGTTATAAATGTAGGCTAATGAAGTATAGGATAGACCATGCAATTTTTGATAGGACAAATAGCACTTAAATGCATGAAACTTCTGAATAGTGGTGTAGGACTCCTCATTGCTTCCTCAGAAAACTACCTTCATCATTTGGCCCTTTTAGAACATCCCAAAAATAAGTAGGGATAGAAGTGATGATTTCACTAAAGGAGAGTGCTTGTATACATGATCCACCATGCATTTTATCTATCCCTAATCATTAGGATTCTTTTTCATAGGAGATATCACTACTTGCAGTCCAAATAATTGCTCTTTCACTTACCCCGCACACTTGGCCTCAAATTTGGCATCAATTTTCCATGAAAATATATACATAGGAGTGAATGAAACATGTTAAAACCTCACATATCCTTAAATTCATTATGTATACCTTAAATGGACTCACACTTAGCATTTTCACTCTCCCACTAGCTTATTCACTATGATAGCTTTGACTGGCTGAAGTGGGAGTATTTGTAGAAGCACTTAAAAGTTTTTTTGAAGCATGAAAATATCACGGTGAGGTATATTAAGTCCCAATATGACTTGCATCCTTTGACTCTTTCGAGAACCTACGAAACAACCAAAATAGTCAAAGAAAGCCAATTTACCCCCTATCCATACAGGTAGCGTACAATTAAATAGGATGGGGAGGAGACCTAGAGAATACTTTACAAGATTCAACCATCTTCCAAGTCATTCCATGTGATTTGGATTCCCCTCCTTCCTCATTTTCCCAATTGGATCATTGTCTAGGGTTTTGGAGGGTTTTAAGCCATTTCTCCCTCTAAAGATTGTTCATAAAGATGTGACATTGAAAAAATGAACCAATATCACAAAATGATTACTTAGGACCCTCTTAAACTTTTCCAAGATCCTTGAGCTCCCATGAAAAAAATCCAATTAGGTGAAAGCATTCAAAGTTGCCTATTTGAGCTCTTCTTTTCATTCCTTACAGGCTTGCATTGTTATTAAGCCAAAAGTGGATTTATTATTGATTTATTTGCACTCTAAGAGCTTAAAAACATCTTATATTCCCTAATTAACATGTTTCAATTCATTTGAATGCTCACCTAAGGCTAGAAGTGAAGTTTCCCCTCTAGTTGGCATTTAGACCAAGTTGAGAGCAAGTAGGTATGCCTGCATATTTATGAATCTAAGCCATTCTGGCATGTTTATATCCTCTGTGCCTACTATTTCATGTTGGTATAGATGTTATACAACTTATCACACTGTCATACAATGTTGTATTTATCCTCAACTCACCTTGTCTCCCTTTACCAAAATTTGTAGGTTTGCATCCTAGGGGAGTACCCTCTGTCTGAGATAAAATAGAGGGTACTACCCCTATTGTCTCATCAAAAGTGAAATTTTTTTGGGACTCTCCAAGTAGTGTATATGATATTTATAGAAATTCAACTACTTATCACATCATTATACCCTTTAAATGCACCAAAACCTAAATTAGACTCATATAGGAAGTTGACTGTGTGCAGGGTCTTGTATATGGACTATGGTTTGAATTGTTAGAGACCTTATTTACATGGTTTGTACTATGTGAGGGTCTCCCAAGGTCATTATAATCATGATGAAGATGTTTCATAACTACTTACCATCCAAATCTTTCCAAACTACTCACACATGCCTTGCTACTTGACTGGTTTGGGCTACAAACTGTGTTTCTTGCTTGGAAGGGGGCACCTGTAAGTGATCTTGCATGGCTTAGACTTTGAAAATAATGACTATATACTTCCTTGGAGTTTATAAGGTCATTATATAGTCATTTTAATTAATCCTCCTCATGTTCAAGCCATTCCAACATCAAGAACCCCAATTCTTTTGCTCTCTGCCCACCACAGTCAACTATAGTTGATTATGTAAGGGTCCTGTAGGTGGACATCATCTTTGAAATATGTGTCACATACCCTTGAGATTAATATGAGGTCTTATAAATAATTTTTTAGCTTTTATGTGTCCTTATCCACTAGGTTTTCATGTCTAGGTTTGTACCATGTGACTGTATATACCTACACTCAGCTGTAGGTGTCCTTTTTGAGCTAAGGTACACTTGTAGGTATGCCTATTAGGCCCAAAACCTAGTGATATAACCTTAATTGGTGCCCTCTGAAGCATTGATGTGATTTTAAACTATTTATAACTACTTGATATATATGTACATGCTCTTACATTCAAACTTTGAGTGTGAAGGTCATTTGATACTCAAATCATGTAGATATCACTGTGTAAGCTTCGTGAACAATTTCATGAATTGGGAGCCTTCAAACACTATGCCCCTCTAATCACACATCCATTAATTTTTTCAAGGTTATACCTCTATGATAGGGATACAAGATGAATACATTTGGATTGAACAAAATTTAATATGACATCGTCATATGACATCTCCAAAACATTGAGGGTTCTATTTTTGTGTCTTAGGGAAATTATTCCTAAACATAGTCATTCAAATTTGAACATGGTTCCTCAATATTATATGACAACTAAATATCTTAAATATGTATATCATGCTATCATTCAACCATCCAAACTACATGAAGGATTTCAAAACATGTCTACACACCTTGATCAACATTTTCAACTCTCTGTCAGGGCCACCTGTAGGTGGAGATTCCAGTGTGTAGGCAATGGATGAAATTATAAGTAGTATACATGAATCTGAACTTATAACCATATCTATAATCCTTTAAATGGACTATTTTCACCATGTATATCTTCATTTAGTTACAATACTCTCCTTCAATATGATTAGCATTTATGATGCACCTATAAGTATGCATGAAGTGGCAGATTAGGTAGTGAATGGAAACACGAGGAAAGCGCATGGTGTATGAGTATTAAAAAAGTTTTATACACTCTAAAACATATTAAAATGGAGTCTACAACATTAAAATACTTGAAACAAGGTTAATTATATTGGTTTCCAATGTGACATTCTCTCCATGGCACCTGTAGGTGCATATTCATGGCTAACTGACTGTGTATGTATATGGTATTGACTGTTAAATTTCATTCTTTTGATATTTTGGAGAATAAAAATTGCTCATTCATGCTTATAATAAGGTATAAAAACTCCTTGAACTATTCATTGCCTTATACGAACATTTTCAAGACCCCACATGCCATGCTTGTAAGTAAAAGTAAGCAATAAGCTTACTTTGTTTTCACATGATGACTGCAAACTTCATGCTGTTGATCTTGGAGAGTAAAATTATAAGGGGTTTGTCATGACATAAAAACATGAATAAAATCATATCACATTCATCTAAGACCCTTTTAAAGAACCAAACCTTCTGCAAGCGGTGAAAATTGATAGTGACCTTATTAGCAACACCTTCTTGCACTCTAAACTAATTAGCTCATGAAATCATCTTAAAACATGGAACCAAACATTGGAAATGTGATATGAGAGAGTCAACATAATCTTGAAGCAAATTCAACAACTAGTTTGTATGAACTTGCTCAAACAAGATCAAAACCTGTAGGGTATGGGAAACAATAGGCAGAAAAACATAGTCAACTTGTTAAAGATGGTTCATAAGGTATAAGCCACCACTCCTTGAAATCCAAACATGAAATTGAAGCTAAGTTTAATATCACCCGCAAAGGAATTTGATCTATAAGTCTTCTTATTGGTCATACCAACTAAAAACCTATTGACCAGTTTCATGTGCATGGTGGAGTGATGGAAGAGCATAATGGTTTTAGAATTTTTTTATCACATATAAAGCATTTCAAGAATGGAAATGAGTTTTAGGATGTTTAAGAGCCATCACACAACCTTTTCCCACATGCCACTATCTCTCATGGGCCATACAACCTTTAAAACTCCTTTTTTTCCACTTACATTCTTGGTTTTTAGTTATCACCTACAAGTTTTTAGTTAGAAACTGAAATTTCTGATAGAGATTGACATAGTGGATGTTGAAGAGGAGTTTAGAACACATCTCTTTCTTACAAAACCGTACCACCTGCATTTAATGCTCTAAAATGACACCTAAATGACATCAAATGACATAGAGACTAATTAGACCATGATCAAGGCTAAAATGACATCAAATGACATATAGTTAACTATAACACACCCTATGACATTATATTAAACCCATATATAAGTTTTTAACTATAGGGGTTTGACCCATTTTGACTTGGAGTCAAAATGGTTAACATTCTTAACGATTTCCCAAGGGTGGTATGTTTGTTATGCCATGACCAATAGCCTAATCCTATCCATTGGGCCATGGAGTCACCTATACATAGGTTTGACACACAATTTGAATTTGATACCACACAAAACATAAAATAAAGGCACACAAAATAATACACACATGTGCTCACTAGAATACTTATGGAACACAATACAACTGAAAGAAAGACACACACACTTATTCTATAATTTACAAAACCTCGCTCTTCAGGTGAAAATTCTAATCATACCTCAACTAGGATAAAATATGGTTCCCCTTGCATCTTTGTCACTCCATGAAGTCAACCTAGCATGAGGAACATGTTCATCACCAATCATCTGCACATGTGTATGGTCAAGAAGCTTTACCAACTCTATGCCTTTTCCTATCTGCAAGTGGACTATATGGAGCCTTTATGAACACTTTGTCTTGATCTCTAAGAACCTTTATTTGGGATGAAAATACTATGTTCTCTATCATATCCATTAGATGCTCTTTACATATGGCATTGAAATTTAGCCTTAATTCATCCTCATTCACAATGTGACAATCTTCTTCTTCATGAGTGTCATTATCCAAGGCATCTCCATCAATAGCAGTTATGAAGACATCATTATTCCCATTATGGTGTTCAATTATATTCATCAACCTATCATTATCATACTCATGAATCATGCAGTTACCTTTAAGAACATGAGAATGTTTGACACTTATTTTACTTCCTGCAAATGGCTCTTCATGCATTATATAAGTACCAAGGTTAGTTTTTTAAAAGTATGCATAAGGATCATTATCATATGCATATACACCATAATCATTGAATAACAAATTAGAAATGCCTTAAATTTTAAAATCACCATCATCCACATTAGATTCTTCCTTCTCGTGGACAACACAATTCAAGTTAAAACTTGTTTCAATGAAAGGCTCAATATGAAACATTGAAAAAGGTTGAGTTCTAATGGTCACCTTGGTTCCATACCTTGTCCTAAAGGATACGAAGGAGAAATCAAATGAGAGATAACCACCTATATTGTCTATACATTCTCTTGAAAGGTAGATTCCAAGGTGGGCAGGAAGGTCAACAACAACTATGTCTCGAAGGATGGGAAAACTAGGATAATCATGTAAGAAAACCTTCAAATTTTTTATCAACCTTATTATCTTATCAGATGTACCATCTACTTATAGAACTCTTTTTCTATGTGGTTCATATTTTAGGCCCAAATTATCAGCTACAACCTTGGGCATGACTGAAGTAGAAGCACCACTATCACCTATGCAATTATGGACCAATTTAGCACCCACTATAAGAGTGAGGTAGAATGGTGGAGGTTTCTTAGCCCTAATAGATGGTTTAATAATGGTATTATGGGTTTTTGTAATAACAACATGACTATGAATTTGACTTGAAGGTGAAGTACTAGTAGGGATAGTAGACAATTGTTTCTGTAATAGCTCCTTTTGGCTAAGCATATGAAGGACATCCCATAAAGAGATTTATGATTTAGCACTTTTTAAAGAATCCACTATGTTTAGGGCAGTATTACTCCCCTTATCTTAAGTCTTTTGAGGAAAATTATTGCTTGGAACTTGAGGAATTGATAACCTTGAGCAGATCTTACCACATTTTGACTTGGAGGAGGTGTAGGTGTGTTTGGAGCCACCTTGCTTAAAGCCATGCTTTGTTGCCTTGGAGGGGGTTTGGATGAACTTATAGGCATGATATTTTCATTTCCTAGAGCCTTATTCTTGGCCCTTATATTGTCTACAATAGAGGATCCTTGATTGAGTACAAAAGTGTCTTCCACAAAGAAGTTGTTGAAGCTCTCTCCCTGAGGTTTCCAATTCTCATTTACTTGCATCATGACCACATCTTTAGCTGATAGGAGAGGAGTGACTCCCCCTTGATAAATAATAGATTAATCTCCACTCTCATTTGCATCCATTAATTGGCCCTTTTTCTGATATTCTCCTTACACCAAGTTTTTATGCACTGGTACCATCTCTCTTGCATTAGTAGTGGAATTGGGATTATACACATTGGTAGGCCTATTAAAGTTAGACTACCCTTGACCTCTTCCTCTCCCAAATTATTGGCCATATTGTTGATGATAAGGGTATGTATTTTTATAGGCACCTTGTTGCCTATTTTAATCCTCTAAGGCTAGGAATCTTACTTTCCAATCAACATCACCTTCTATCTTCCTAGGAGTAGTCTTAGGCTTATCATTGGCATTAAGAATTGGAGCAATGTTTAGAGTATTAGCAGAAGCATTTGGTAGTAAGGGAATAGACACTTTAGGAGGAAAATTTCCTACTTTAATGAGGTCATTCTCATCTCTAATGGAAAGTTCATATGCATCAGGAAGAGTGAAACCACCCTTAGATTGAAGCATGATAGCAATATCAGTACAAATGGTTTTCAAGTAGGTAGGGAACACAAAGCTAGCAGGTGGTCTCATGAGAGGAGGCAATCTATAACAATTATTTTTAAACCTCTAATTAAAGTCATGCATTATTTCCATGGTGACTCTTTTGATCACATCGAGCTTATGAATAAGAGAGGTATGGTCACTTTTATCTTCAAACCTTGAAGTCAACAACACTCCAAAGTCTTCCCATTATGTGATCCATATACCGGGCACGGTCCTATACCAATCAAGAGCTTTCCCTTTAAGGGACATGGCAAAGAGTCTAATGCCAATATTCTCCTCAGTGACAGTATGGAAACTACAACAATATGAGATATCCCTAATGTGTTCACCAGGTGTAATATGACTCTCACCATTGAATGTAGGCACACTCTTTGTGGCATTAGGGGGAATGACATCATATGCTTGGATATGAATTGGATTTTTAGTATTGAAGGTAGGAAAGGCATGTTACCTAGCCATGTATTCTTTAAGATCTTCAATCTCTTTAGCCTCTTCACTTCCTTGTCTAGAAAAATCTTCTTGTTCCTCAAAAGGTAGATTAGGATGAGGGTATTGAACTTCAAGAGGAAGTTCAAGCTGAATAGGTGAAATGCTAGGATTAAAAAATATATTAGATGATGACCTAGTAGGAACCATGAATTATTAGAGCAAAATTATGACAAAATAATGGCCTTGAACTAGATTTTACCTTGATGGAGTCATCAAATGCTGAGGAACACACCAATTTGCAATTGATGTTGTTAAGATCAACATTCACCTTGACAAGTTATCTTGAAGACAATGAGTCTTACTATGCATGCCAAAACTATTGTCATAATATATTACACCCTAGGAGAGGGTGCTCAAGCCTCTTATATATTTGGGCAATATGCGAATACTTCTAGGTATGTGGGTTTACCTATAGGTAGAAGTAGACCTCTAGGTTTAAGGGCTAGCTCCCTGAATATATCTTGAAATGCTTATCACCTACTAACTAGTTATTTGTGGGGAAAAGAGTTAGGAATTTGCATGAAATGAAACTATTCTAAGGTGGTGATACATCAATATGATTTTCACATGACCATTATCCTTCTTTCACTATGAAATAAGGCATACAAACTATCTTCCAAGTCCTAAAAGGTTCAAACATCAATGCTTCAATATAGAGGTGATATGCATGAAGTAACACAAGGTAAATTAACCATAGGGTAGATTTCACACTCCAAGACTAGTTTTACACTTGAAAGGAGCCTAATATACTTTAATACACTCTATATGACCTGTTAGAATAGGAACTCTTGCATAAACATTAAAGGATAAGGTAAACAAGGATAGAATATTATCATTAACTCCACCATAAATTAATTTGCACACTTAGATAAACATTCATGAACTCAAAACAAGACTTATATTAATTTTTCAAAGTCAAAATATAATGTCATTCCAATAGGGTTTTGCCATACATGGTGGGGTATTAGTTTCCAATAGCCAAAATGGCTTTTACTTATAGAATTTGAGAGAGAAATGAGAAGACAGAAGTTAAAGGGTCACTAGGACATGTGTTATGTTGAGAAAAGGAGTTATACATTTATGATAATGAATTAGAAGATATACCATGCAAAGTTTGATAGGACAAATAACCCTCAAATACATGAAACTTTTGAAAGGTGGTGTGGATTCCTCATTGTTTGCTCAAAAAATTGCCTTCATCATTTGGACCTTTTGGAACATGCCAAAATTGAGTAGAGATAGAAGTGATGATTACATTAAATGGGATGGGTTTTGGACATGCTCCACCATGTATTGGTTGCATCCATAATCATCAGGATTCTTTTGCGTATGAGTTATCATTGCCCACAGTCCAAATAACTCCTCTTTCACTCACCCCTCAAACTTTGCCTCAAATTTGGATTTATTTTTGCATGAAAATCCATACATAGGAGTAAATGACACATTTTGAGACCTAAAATATCATTATATTCACCAGGTATACCTTAAATGGACTCACAATTAGCATTTTCACTCTCCCACTAACTTATTCACTATGGTAGTTTTAACTGGTTGAAGTGGGAGTATTTTTAGAAGCACTTATGAGAGTTGTTATAAATCATTAAATGTTCATGGTGAGGTATATTAATCCCAAATCTCTCTCTAAATATAACTTTGCATCCTTTGACTCTTCCTAAGACTTGTGAAATACCTAAAATAGTCAAAGAAAGCTAATTTCCCCATGTTCGTATAAGGAGGGTACAACTCAGTAGGATGGGGAGGATCCCTAGAGAATCCTCTATAATATGAAACCATATCCAAAGCCTTTCTATTATATTTATATTCCCATCCTTCCTTGTTTTCCTAATCAGGTCATTATCCAGGATTTTGGAGGGTTTTAGGCCACTTTGCCCTCTAAAGATTATTCATGAAGATGTTACATTTGACAGATGACCAATCTCACAAAATTATTGATTAGGATCCTATTAAACTTGTCCAAGATCCTTGAGCTCCCATGAAAAGTATCCAAATAGGTGCATGCATTCAAAGTTGCCTATTCAAGCTCTTCTCTTCATTCCCTGCAGGCTTGAATTGGTCTTAAGCCAAAAGTGGCTTTCATTTTGATTCATTTTCACTAAAAGAGCTCAAAAAAATCTTATATTCCATAATGAGCATGTTTAAATTCATTTTAATGTTCACATAAGGTTGTAAGTGTAGTTCACCCTCTAGTTGGCATTTAGACCAAGTTGAGACCAAGTAGGTATGCATGCATACTTATGAGTTTAAGCCATTATGGAATGTTTATATCCACTATGCCTAGTATTTCATGTTGGTATATATGTTATACAGCTTATCACACCCTCCTAAAAGGTTTTACCTACCCTGATCTCACCTTGTCACCTCCCTTTTCCAAAGTCTATAGGTTTGTATCCTAGGTGAGTACCCTTTATCTGAGACAAAATAGAAGGTACTTCCCCTGTTGTCTCATCAAAAGTTAACATGTGTTGGGATTATAAAATTATTGGAGATTATCTATACAAAAATTCAACTCTTTATCACATCATTGACCCTTTAAATGCATCAAAACCTAAAATAGACTCATGGAGGAAGTAGACTATGTGTAGGGTCTTGTATATGGACTATGGTATACATTGTTAGAGCCCTTATCTACATGGTTTATACTATGTGATGGTATCCCAAGGTCATTATAATAATGATGAATATGTTTCATAACTACTTACCATCTAAATCTTACCAAACTCTTGACACATGCCTTGCTACTTGACTAGTTTGGACTATAGACTGTGTTTCTTACTTGGAAGGGGGAACTTGTAAGTGATATTGCATGGTTTAGAATTTGAAAAAAATGCATATAAAATTCCTTGGAGTTTATAAGGTCATTATATAGTCATTTTAATTCATCCTCCTTGTGTTCAATCCATGGCAACATCAAAAACCCCAATTCTTTTGCTCTCTGGCCACCACAGTCAACTAAGTTGACTATGCAGGGCTCCTGTAGGTGGACATCATATTTGAAATATGTGTCACATACCCTTAAAATTAATATGAGGTCTTATGAAGAAATTTTGAGCTTGTATGTGTCCTTATCCACTAAGTTTTCATGTCTAGGTTTATACTATGGGACTGTATATACCTACAGTTAGTTGTAGGTGGCCTTTTTGAGCCAAGGTAAACTTTTAGGTATGCCTATTAGGCCTAAAACCTAATGATACAAACTTCATTGGTGCCTTGTGAAGTATTGATGTGATTTAAAACTATTTATAACTACTTTACATATATATATACATCCTCTTTCATTCAAACTTTTGGTGTGAAGGTCATTTAATACTAGATATCACTATCTGAACTTAGTGAACAATCTCATGATTTGGGAGCCTTCAAACACTTTTCCCCTCCAATCACACACCCATTAAGTTTTATAGGGTTATAACTCTATGATAGTTATATAATATTAATACCTTTGGATTGAATAAAACTCAATATGACATCATCATATGACATCTCCAAAAATACTGAGGACTCTATTTTTGTGTTTTAGGGAAATTATTCCTAAACACAGTCATTCAACTTTGAACATGGTTACTCAATATTATCTACCAAATACATGTCTCAAATATGTTTTTCATGTTATCATTCTACCATACAAACTCCATGAAGGCTTTCAAAACATGTCTACACACCTTGATCGACATTTTCAACTCTCTATCAGGGCCACCTGTAGGTGGACATTCTAATGTTTTGGTAGTGGATGAAACTGTAAGAAATATACATGAATCTATCCTTATATGTAGATATATAATCCTTCAAATTGAATATTTTCACAGTGTATAACTTTAGTAATTTCTAATACTCTCCTTCAATATGATTAGCATATATGATGCACCTGTAGGTATGCATGAAGTTGCAGATTCAATAGTGAATGAAAACATGAGGAAAGCACATGGTGTATGAGTATTCAACAAGTTTTATACTCTCTAAAACATATCCAAATGGAGTCCTCAACATTAAAATGCTTTAAACAAGGTCAATTTTCCTTGTTTTCAATGTGACATTCTCTCCATGGCACTTGTAGGTGCACATTCATGGCTGATTGACTATGTATGTATATGGTATTGATTGACAACTTTCTTTATTTTGCTATTTTGAGAATCCAAATTGATTTTCATGCTTCTAATAAGGTATTCAAACTCATTTAAATATTAATTACCTTCTATGGACATTTTCAAGACCCCACACACCATGCTTGCAAGTAAAATTAAGCAACAAGCTAATTGTGTTTTCACATACTGGCTACAAACTTATTGATGTTGATCTTGGAGAGTAATATTGGAAGTAAGGGGTTTGCAATGACATAAAAAAATTAATAAAATCATATCACATTCATAGAAGACCCTTTTAGAGAACCAAACCTTCTGCAAGTGGTGAAAATTGACAGTGACCTTACTAATAACACCTTCTTGCAATCTGAATTGATTTGCTCATGAAATCATCTTCAAACATGGAACCAAGCATGAGAAACATGAGAGGAGAGATTAAAAATCATATATAATAAAATTAAACAACTGGTCTATATTAACTTTCTCAAACAAGAGAAAAACCTGCAGGCTGAGGTAAACAATAGGCAAAAAACCACAGTCAAAGTGTATTGCTCTAAAATGACCCCTAAATGACATCAAATGACACAAAGACTAATTGGACCATGACAAACTTATTGATGTTGATCTTAGAGAGTAATATTGGAAGTAAGGGGTTTGTAATGACATATAAACATTAATAAAATCATATCACATTCATAGAAGACCCTTTTAGAGAACCAAACCTTTAGCAAGTGGTGAAAATTGACAGTGACCTTACTAATAACACCTTCTTGCAATCTGAACTGATTAGCTCATTAAATCATCTTCAAACATGGAACCAAGCATGAGAAACATGAGAGGAGAGATTAAACATCATATATAATAAAATTAAACAACTGGTTTATATGAACTTTCTCAAACAAGAGAAAAACCTACAGGCTAAGGTAAATAATAGGCAAAAAACCACAGTCAAAGTGTATTGCTCTAAAATGACCCCTAGATGACATCAAATGACACAAAGACTAATTGGACCATGATAGGCTAAAATGACATTAAATGACATATAATTAATTATGACACACCCTATGACATTATAATATACCCCTATAAGTTTTTGACTATAGAGGGTTGACCCTTTTTGACTTGGAATCAAAATGGTCAACAGGTACATCATAGGTGGTTTGTATGTTGTCTCACATTATTGGTGGTCGCCAGTATAATGGTTGACATTTATGGGGACCCACAAACTATAAAGTAATGGGATGTATTATGGAAACATGGACTCATATTTAGGGTTTGCGCATAATATCCTATAACATGCTCCACATTGTAATGATGACATGAATTGTTATCTATACACATTTTATTTGCATGTTAAGTTGTAGTACAAGTCCATCACTTTTCATCTTATTTAATTTTTTTAATTCCAAAAAAATTTGTTGTCACATCATAATATTTAATACAAAATAAAATAAAATCAATTTCATTTCACATAGAATTATTACCAAATTAAAAAAAATCACGAGCAAAACTTTGAAATATATCTACATTTGTTTTAAAGGCAACGACAAAGAATATAAGTGTTTTTACAGGGGTAAAACATAGAGCCTCAAAGAAATTAAAACAAGGACATGGTAACATTTTTCTCATTTTGATTTTAAATAAATTTAATTTTGAGCATTCATTTTTAGATGAATATAAATATGTTAGATCGTTATCTTATTTTTTAAAAAAATGTTCACTTTGTAAGCTTTCACGATGATGTAGATTTTAAGTTTTATTGTGTTTGGATTTTAATTTATCATTTTCGCATTCATTCAACATTTTTTCTAATTTTTTATTTCTATGAATAACCCAGTCCAACAATTATTGCATTAAATTCACATTCTTTTTATATATCTAAAAAAGAGGAAATGAAGTTTATACAATTTAGTTTGACATTGTTTTTTTAAAAGAGGAAATGAAGTTTAGATAATTTAGTTCAACAATGTTGTTTTCATTTGTAAATTATTATAATAATTATTAATTTTTTAGGGCATGGAAAATCACCATTTCATGGGAAACATCTAAGCTTATTTTCAGGGATTCAATTCTAGGGGTCTCAAACCCACTCCAAGAAGCTTTCAAGATTACATGAGTTTCTCAACATAACCAAGCAATTACCATAAAATAGACTTCTTCATGCAGAACTCTAATGAAAATTGTATCCTAAATTTGCAAGAAAATAAAAGCGACACAAAAATGTGATCATTCCACTCCATATTCACAATTAGATATAAATAATGCATATATTTTTGATGTTGTTGATGATTCAAAAATAGAAGAAACAATTTCATTACTCATGCACACGATAATGAGGGAACAAATGAGGAGTTGAAGAAGGAATAGAAATAGGAGTTTTGGCTAAGACCTATAGTGAAAGATTGATTTTAAAATTTGAAGAGATGTTAAACAAGAAGGTATATGATTTTATGTTTTTGTTAAGTATGACTTTTTAAATTTAAAGAGTGTAAATTGAAAGCCACATCTCACTTGAAACCCATGAATGTTGAATTTGTCTCACCTTTTGTGCACAAAGCATTAAGCAACAATAATTTGATATTTCTGGTGGAGGTGACAATAAAAAATGAGGTGGATTGTTCCTTCACATGAAATGGCAATGAGCTATGTGTGGAGGAGATGCTTTATTCCATAATGAGCTTCAACAATGATGAAGTGGTCAGGAAAGGCAAGGCCATATAAAATATTATATATTATATATTAATATAGATGCTATAACATTATATAATAATTTGTAATCTTATTCAGTTCAGAAGAAATTGGCTCTTCCTTAGATGAATATAAATGAATTAACTTAATCTTAATTGAGACAAGAAATAAAAATCTCATACTAAAGTTCTTAGAGGATTGATGATTCCCCAAGTGGATTCAAGGTCATCCCTTCCAAAGTGACCGTAGACAACAATCTTTTAGAATCTCCCATTTTCACCCCTTTTCAAATCAAGGTGAATGGTAATCATATTGGGCCAAAACAAAGGTTTCCTTAATAATTTTGAGAATATCCTTATCATGAATGGTGCTTATGCCATAAGAATCCATAAATAAAGAGATAAGATCAAGCAGTCTAATGGCATAATACACTTGCACAATACACTTTTAGTAAGGTCGACCATAACAATTCTCTTGGTGGCTTGTCTAATTATGAATTCTCCACTTTTGTTCATCTTGGTTGGATCCTTGCTAGAGAACACCCTCCTTTATGAGCTCCCTACCCTCCATATGTGTCAATGATGATCTTCTTGAGAGTGAGGCATGCATATCCATGTAGCCTTCTTATCACAAAATAACCAAATGGATTTAGGTGAAAGATGGTGTTCTCATCAAGGTTTTTTTGAGGGATTATAAGCTTGATCACAAGCTACTTCAAATCAATAACAATCTGGTCACTGGTGACAGTATCATCATGCTGAGTAGAGATGAGAACAATGTGAACTCCCTAAAGGGAGATATGAAACTAAAGTGAAAGGAAAATCTTACTGGAGGGTGTTTGTGTGATTCATCTTTAAAGAATATGTGACCTTTATATAGATGGCATCCAACATCATATGATGGAAGAGAGGATGCATCAACAATGACCAAGCTAATAAATTGTTTCTTAATTGATGTGGATGATAGCTTGGGAGTTGTGTCAGGTTGAAGGAAGTTGCTCACTATTAGACTTTCTAATGAGTAAAATCCAAGAAACTTGTCATTGTCTAAAATTTGTTTAAATATATCATTGTGAGACAATACTACGGTGGGGTCTCGACAATGAGGTTTTATAAAGTGAAAGAGTGTAAAGCAGAAATTGTACCTCACTCAACACCCATGACCTTTGACCTCATCTCACCTTTTGTTCATAAAGGGTTAAGCAACAATAATATTATATTTCTTTGGATGTAATAGTGGACAAATTAGGTTGTGTTTTTTTGTATGATGTGGCAATGAGTTGTGCAAGGATGAGATGTTATGTTTCACAAAGAGCATGAACAATGATAAAACGGTGGGGAAGGGAAAACCCATACATAACGTACAAGCAATGAAATATTTCAAGGTGAGTTAGGTGGTGATGGTATAAAATGATAACGTATTTCAGGTGATAGACTTGAAGAAGCCCAAGTAAATTCACATGCAAAATTCAATGACATGGCACATCTATCAATTTAATTTATACATTCTATTGAATTATTTCAATTACCTAATAAATTATTTAAAAAAGTGTCATCATAATGAAAATAAGTGTTGGCTATCCAATAGATCCTCTTAAAATATAGAGAATGCACCACATTTCAATTTAGATGAAGTTTTGGTATGATTAATGAAATTCAGTGCCCTTTTCAAGTCACATAATCTCATTTCCCAAGAAAGTATTTGAATGTCATCTTCTTGATTCCTTTGTTGTATAAATACCTTTCCCTCAATTGATGTTGCTTCCCTCTATATCTACACACCAAGAAACATTATTGAATATATATTAATTATAATTAGTATATATTATATAACAATATAATAAAATTACACACACAAACATATATTGATAGGTAATTGAGGTTTGATGGGTCCCTCACCCTTCCTTAAAAGGAAAGATATTATTAAAAACTTTGACCATATCGGATTAAAACCTTGATACACCAAAAAGTGGAACAAATCTATACAACCACAACAAACCAAGACCTCCCAAAAGGGGCCCTTAGCGCAATTAACAAATAAACAAACCCAAAGAACACACCCCAACATTTGAGGACTAAATATTATGTACCAAACATCCCCAAATCCAACCCAAACATATCCAAAAAAAATCACACCCAACCATTGGCATGCCACAACACCAATAATAAAACCATTATGACCCTCCCTCTCCATCTCTAGTATGGGAGTAGAGTGTCATGAAGGATGGTTCAGGGATGATTCACCCTTTCTTCTTCCTCCTCACTATCATCCAGTCCTCTCAATCATGCAAACTCCCTAAATCTTCACTAGGGGGAGTGAAAACTTCGATTAAAGGACAGTCAAAAGCAACTTCCCTATTGGATAGAACTGCATTAGAATTCACCATAGCACCCACAACCTCAAGGATATTCACCTATAAATAGGTCGAATGAGGTACAAAAATTGGGTTTATGATCAGCTTCTAGTAAAGTTTATGTTACTTCTCTCTTAGGCACACTTGCACCATCATCAATAGTATTCTTCACCTTAGAAAAGTTTAAATAAGGTAAGGGAATCCCATTGAGAATCTCAAGGCAATTCCTAATGTAGTTTACACCTCCTCTATCATGAATGTAGTAGGATTGTAAGCAACAAAAACTATAAGATGGTCAGGAAGGGCATCCTTCCACTAAGAACAATCGCCTTTTCACTTATAATTACAATAGTTCCTAGCCAAATGGTTTGTATCAAAACACCTATGACATAACGATAATCCCTCATAGTCGAGGGTTTGTGACTAACTGCGATCCCTAAATTTTAGATCGATGGTAGCTAGTAGATCAAGAGACATATCCAAGTAGACTAGAATACGAGCAAAAGTGGTATGTGAATTTTTTTTGGTAGAAGTGCCCACCATAAATATTTCACCTAAGGCACTCCTAATCATCGAGAGGCATGAATCATACCAAAAATAGAGAGGAAGGTGCAACAACTGAACCCATATGGGCTTAGTGTTGAGAGATTATGAGAGTGGGTTGAAAGAATTGAACTAGGGTTTCATGAATAGAAGGTGTTGATCATAGCTCAAGCTATTTTCATAAAAAACCATGTTACAATCTTCTAGGATCTAAAAAACTAAAATGAAAAAACCTTTAGTGTAGGGGTAAATCTCTAAACTATCGTCCATTAATGGTTGCCACTTTTCTAAAATCTATTTATGTAGAGTAGGAAGGCTTAGCCAAAAGTGGTCAAACCTGCAAATCACTCCCCTTGCCATGAACCAATCCTCATTTTGTAACACCTCCTCAAGTGCCTCAACCTCAAAGGATAATAAGAGATTAGTCTTTATTACACCTAGAGGCTTCACCGTCATTCTCTCCACCTATCTAATCATGTTACTACTTCAGCAAATGATTTAGAGCCTTTTTCCACCTCTATGATCCTTTTCCTACCTGTCAAACTCATGAAAGCCCCATAAGACATAGATTGAGATAAATTGCCATTGCTAACAAACCCTGATGCCCTAGGTGCTTTGTTTCTCCCCTTCTATTGTTCTATCCCTATTGATACCAACTCAACCCCTAATACCCTTTGAGCTACACTTGTAAACTTCCCTACCTTAGTTGTTACCATGGATTCCTTTGGTGTTGGCAAACCTGCATCCACCTTAAGTAAATAATCATTGCTTGGAAAATAGCTATGCACATCCTTTCTCACCCTACTATTGAGAATCATTGATGCACTAGCTCTCGTTATCTTCACCCCTACCATCCCCACTAGGCTTGCTTCTATATGATAATCAAAATAATTCAAAACCCTAGCCTCTAACATTTTGAACAACACTACAATGATGTCATGATATAATATAGGTGTAGATATATTATTATTTTTAGATCGATGCACAGGGTTGAGGGGTCCCTATCCCAATCACTTTTGACGGGCGCTCTAACCAATTTGAGACACAATTGGGGGCCTAGATCCCCAAGAGAATACTAATGAATGACCACAACTAGCCTGAGAATACCATCAATGGCCATAATCAACCCAAAAATACCAATAATCAGCCACAACCGACCCAATAATACCAATGATCAACCACTATTGGCCCAGAAATACCAACAATTGGCTATAATCAACCCATAAATACTTAACGATCAACCACATCTGACCTTCGATACCATATTGAGATTTGAACCTAGGTGATGCTTGAAATAATCAAGTCACTTTACCAACTCACCCACATCTCATTGGTGTATATAGATATATTGTTAATATTGTTATATATTAATATATAAAATATTATATACTATAATATTACATAGAAAACAATTAAATGATTACAATTCATATATTAAAATAAAATACATATCTAATTATATAATATTAAATATTAATACATTTCTATATATTATCATTGTATAATATTATATATAATAAATATAATATAATAATATAAATACTTGTATATGATATAATTAATATTATATATTCTAATTAATGGTTGTTTTTGTTTGGTGTTTTCCTCTTTAGCTTGTGCATTGATTATTGGTGTTATTTGTGATGCCAGTTTTGGTTGTATGTGGATTAGGGAGATCTGGGCCTCCCATTTATGTCTCACATTAGTTCTTTATTTGCCGCCAAAAGCTATCCAATTGTTAGTTCATAACTTGGTCCTCTATAAAAGTGTTTATCCCTAAAAAATATAGAAACAATAAATATAAAATAATATTATAATATACATAATATATTTAAAATAAATAAATATTATAATACTAATATAAGATTTATCTAATATATTATATACATTATATTATAGAATTATGTACTATTATAGTATAATATATAAATATATATTTTATATAATGCTTACTATATTACCTATTATATTTATATAAATTAATATTATATATATAATAATATTATTTTTAATTTATGTGTGTTTCTTGTTTTAACTTGTTCAATAACACAATCATGCCTTATAGTTTGATGTAGTACCTAGATCGTGCGATTAAGTTCACATTGTAATATTTATTTGTAACCTATACATTGTAATGGCCTCCAAGGAGAAATGAGTGCAATTAATCATATTAAATTTTTTCTTACATCAAATAATGAAAATAATAATAATAATAATAATAATAATAATAATAATAATAATAATAATAATAATAATAATAATAATAATAATAATAATAATAATTATTATTATTATTATTATTATTATTATTATTATAGTAAGAGTTAGAGAGCAAAAAATATTTTAATTCAAATATAAAAGTGAGAGAAGGGAGAATGAGCTTAGCTAGGGTTTGAATCTTTTCCCTCAAATTTTTCAATTTTTTCCTATGGATTGATCTAGGGAAGGAGCCAGATTGATCGGTGAGTAGTAGGATGAACCCGATAAGGGGGATTTCTTCCCCCCCAAAACCATCCTTCAAGTAAATGATGGTTAAAGCATCAAATTTGATATTAAAGACAAAGATAAACACCTTGATGAAAGTGGTTGTTAAGAAGAACCTCCAAGATTCAACAAATGGGGATAAAAGATCACGTATATAAGAGACTGAAGAGAACTCAATCACCATGCTAGATCTGGAAAAAATAGGAATAATATAGTGGTTTTGCATGGTAAAATATTGATTTAAAAATTTATGGGATCATAACTTTATTTGGAGGAGTTGCATGCATGGACCAGAAGAAACTGGAAGATGACCAAAGAGTATGATCTCAAAGCCCATGCTAAAGGGTAATTCATAGGAATATTTGCCAATGAATCAGATAAAGACATAGTGTTTAGAGGAGGGTCATACTTCTTTAGAAATGTAGGACTATTCATGAAGCACTGACATACAACTTTCAGGCTGATAGAGGAACTCCCAAATATTGAAAAGATGCTCTACCATAAAAACTTGGTCCAAGTATGTCTTTAAAATAATTTCTAATATTATTTGCAAACTTGTATACATAACAAAACATCATCATGGGAAAGGCCTATCCAACTATGTTAGAATCTGTGTGTATCTAGATCTCACACAGCCCATTCCAAAGAACATCGCTTTAAAAGTAAGAGAAATGGAGTGGATAGAAGATTTAGACTAAGAGAGAATCCCATTTAGTTATATAATTTATCATGAATATGGGCATCTCATCAGAGAATGCCCAACACTACAAAAAAGAAGCACCATGGAGAAAGTTTGTAAAACAACAAAATAAATTCAAAGGGATTTGTCATGTCGAAAAGAAAGCATATTATCAAGAACAAGAATAAAATAGTCAAAAAATATGTGCCAAAAGAAAGCATAAATGTCATTAATGAAAAATCCACCCCAATGGAAGGAATATAATCTATTCCAGAAACTCAACCCCATGACAAACATAATAACATGGAGATGGAAGACATCACAACAAATTATGGATTCAAAGAGGATCTAGATAATCTACTCAAAGAGCCAAGCATTGGAAACTTAGATAAACAAAATATAAAAGGGATTGAAATAAGTAGATAAAAGGAAATACCACAACAAAAGGCCTAAAACACAAAGAAAATTGGACAAGCTTAGATGAGGAAGACGAGACAGATTCATAATTGGATGAGGATAGCACGAGAATCATGTAAACTATGAATCTTAACCATAAATGAAACTTCATAAATAGGAGTAAATGGAAACCTAACAAAAACAAAAGAGGCGTGAAGAAGCAATGGGAGTTATTAGAGCAAGGACTCAAATTGAAGTAGACACCCTTTTGGCGAACACCAAACAAAGTAATCCTCCTTGACAAAGATAATCTCTTGAAACATAAGGGGTATCAATGCCCCATACAAAAGGAGAATATTGAAACAGCTTATTACCCATCATAACCCAGATGCAATAATACTCCAAGAAACTAAGTTATAAAACCTAGAAAATCATAACTAAGACCTTCTAAGAAGTATCTGAAGATAATCAATAGGGAGTAATGACACAAGAATGGTAGGAGACATGGATTTCATATGGGATTAAACACAGATAGCCTTGAAATCATTCATATCCATAGAGAATATCTTCTTTTCAAAGTAGTTTCATTTAGAATAGATCTCAACTTTTTTTTGGTAAACATAAATGGTTCTTAGAATAAGGAATAAAGAGAACTAGACTGGGAACAGAAGGAAGCAAAAATCAAATCATAAGGCAACACTTTTTAGATCATTGGGGGGGGGACTTCAATGAAAAAATGGATGCCTTGGAGAAGGGAGGGAATGTGGGAGATAAGAACTACCTGACTATCCACAACTTCATGGAAAAGGTAGAATTACATGATGTTAAAACTAAACAAAGGTGGTTCACATAGAGTAACAAAAGGTTGGAAAAAGAAATCTTGGAGAGACCTAATAGATTTTTGGCCTTGAGAAATTGAATTGAGGACAATAACATCCTAGAAACTGAGGTACTTAAAACATTAGGCTTTGATCATTGGTCGATATTCATTCATCTTTTGTAAGATGAACAACCAATCTGAACTCCCTTTAGTTTTGATAAAATGTGGCCAGAGCATCTAGATCTAGATTATTTTATGACCCAACAATGGAAAGCCCTAAATAATATATATGAAACTAATATGTATATATTCTCTCATAAACTTATAAAGCTCAAAAATGCCTTGAAAAGATGGAATCATCACATATTCAAAAATATCTTTCAGGTCAAAAAAGAGTTAGAAAAGAGAAGGGAAGAGATCGAAGAGATGAGAATGAAAGGTCACAATTCTAGAGATTTGTTGGAAGTAGAGGAGGATGTAACAAGGAAATTGGAAGATTCTAACAAAAGGGAGGAAATTTAATGGAAACATAAATCTAGGGTAAGATGGTTGAAGGAGGGGGATCAAAATACCAAGTTATTTCATCTGTCATGTAGAATCAAAAGATAGAAGAACTATATTTGACAATTAGAAACCCTGGAAAGCACTATAGTGGAAGATCCCACAAAAATTAGAAAATACTTGGTGAGGTTAAGAAGATACACTAAAGTAAGATAATGGGGGGAATTAGAATACAAAGAATCCTTATGGATATAAATCCATCAATTGGTCACTCAGATAGATAATAAAAACTTGATAGAGGATATCTCTCTTGAATAAACCAAGAGAGTAGTCTTTGAGATGGCAGGAGACCATTCTCCAGGCTCAGATAAGTTTCTTGGTCTCTTCTTTCAACACTTATAGATTTAATAGGGGAAGAAATTAGGGAAGTGGTATAGGAATCTCAAAGAATGTTAAAAGCATTAAGCTCCACATTCCTCGTTCTCATCCTTAAAAAATCAAAAAACATAATCCCAAAGGATTTTCACTCGATTTCTCTCTACAATACCATCTATAAAATCATTGATAACTAGCTCCAAAGAATCCTTCCTAATCTTATCTCAGAATAATGAGGAGGATTTGTCAAGGGAAGACAAATGACATATGGTATTGCCATTGCCCCAAAAATCATCCACTCCCTAAATGAAAATGTTATCTGTGTATGTATTTTTTTGTGCATTGAGTTGTAGTACAGGGTCATCATTTTTCATCTTATTTAATGTTTTGAATTTTGAAAAAGTTCATTGTCACTTCGTAATACTTAATATGAAATAAAATCAAATCAATTTAGTTGCACGTGGAATTGTTACAAAATCAAAAAAATCGCAAATAGAGCTTTAAAACATATCTACATTTGTTTTAAAGGCAACAACAACGAATGTAAGTGCTTTTACAGGAATAAAACATAGACCCCTAAAGAAATTAAAACAGGGACAAGGTGAGGTTTTCTAATTTGGATTTTAAATAAATTCAATTTTGAGCATTTATTTTTATTTTTTGTTTCTTAAACCCAAAAGTATACCCGATCCCAATTGGGACACTGCGACTCTGTCCAACGACGTTAATTGGGGCGAGTGGAGGTGAGACTAATCCTCTGGGAGCTGCCAATGGGGCCCGTATGCACCAGACAACCTTGATAACTCGAGGAACAAGAAAATTTTGAGCATTTGTTTGTAGATAAATATAAATATGTTATTTTTTTATATTCTTGTAAACAAAATTGTTCACTCTGTAAGCTTTTAGGGTAATGTAGATTTTAAGTTTTATTGTGTTTGGATTTTAATTCATCATTTTCACATTCATTCAATATTTTTTCTATTTTTAATTTCTATGACTAACTCAGCTAACGATTGTTGCATTTAAATTCATTATCTTTTTTATATATCTATAAAAGATGAAATGAAGTTTAGATAATTTAGTTTAACATATTTGTTTAAAAAGAAGAAATGAAGTTTAGATAATTTAGTTAAATAGTGTTGTTTTCATTTGCAAATGATTGTAAAAACTGTTAATTTTGTAGGGAATGAAAAAATCATCGTTGCATGGAAAAAATCTACGTCTATTTTTAGGGATTCAATCTCAAGGTCTCAAACCACCCTAAGAAACTTTCAAAATTACATGAGTTCCTCAACACAACCAAGCAATTACCACAAAATAGACTTCTTCATGCAAAACTCTGATGAAAATCATATCCCAAATTCACAAGAAAATATAAAGGACACACTCAAATTTGATCATTCCATCCCAAGTTCATAAATAGTGCATATTTTTTTGATGATGTTGATGATTCAAAAATGGAAGAAATAATTTCATTAACCCATGCACATGATGGTGAGGGAACAAATGAGGAGTTGAAGGAATACAAAGTGGAGCTTTGGCCAAAACCTACAATGAGATAACTGATTTTAAAATTTGAAAAGGTGTATGAAGAAATAAACCATGCAAATCTTGACTAGAAACATCATGATAAAGTAGCAAATGCTCTAAAGCTTATTTGTGGAACATCATTCACAAGTATTCAATACAAATAAAAATGGAACATGTTGAAGAAGACCTTCAAGAAATAGAAACAAATGGAAAACACAATAAGGGCAACACCTTTAATACGGAGTTTTTATGAAGATATGGATTGCATTATAGGGAAAACACCTAAGGTGATTGGTCTTATGGGAGGGTACAATGGAAAATAATGAGTTCATGTAAGCACTTCTACATCTGAAAAAGACATGAAAGGGAAATTAGAAAACTCATCTATCAACATTGAAAATGTTGAAGGATTAAATCAAGAAGCTCAATTGAATAAAAGTGGAGTTGAATGCAAACATGTAAAGAGAAAAAGAGCCTCCAATGAAGATTTGGGAGAGGGAATGGAAAAAAGTATGTATCATTTCAATCAAATAATGAAATAAATTGAATGAGAAATAATTCAACTTAAGCATTCAAAAATGGAGCAAGACAATAAACGAATGGAGAAAATATTGGATGTACAACTCTAAATTATAAGGATTTTTTTCCTAGGTAATTTTATTTTTAAATAAAAAAATATAGTAAAGCATCATATAGTCCATACTAAAACATGGTATATATCATGCAAGAAAGAATTATGTTATTGCTCCAAACTAGAATTATAAGGTCTTCCTCATTCACAAAACATAATATGTCTTTGTGCATTTCCTTTGTTTATTTTCATTGTTGTAGTATGATGTTGAGAATCAAAAATATTATGTAAATCTACTTGGATTTTGGGTTCATCCTCATCATTTATTTGTAAAAAATTGTGTAGCACACAACATACCACTATAATCTTGGGCACTTTATCCAGCTCTACACCTACATGATGAACAAATATCTATCTCTCTTTCAGCACAACAAATGCATTCTCAAATTTTACACGGCCTCTAGATAAGTGTTTACCAAAAGATCATGCATTAGAGAAAGCTTATTATTAAATGGCTTCAATTAGTAGGGAGAGGTAGGACATACAAAATCGCCTATTGATTGGGGATAAATAATACTTTCTTCAATTTTGAATGTTGGGGATGATAATACTTCTCTATTTTATATTCTTCTTTTTATTGCAAAACAACCAATTATCAGTGTCATGGGCACCACCAAGAGCATTGACACACACATCCCAAAACATTTTACAAATGATGTCAATTTTCATAGTTCATAAGCGTATAATTTTGTTCGGGGCAATATAATAATGTAATATAATGTGATCAACTACACCATATATCATGGGAAGTAGAGTTAAGATATGGAAATCATTTACTATTTTTTGTAACTTATTACCATATGGTATATTTATATACTCATTTTGTAATTTTGGGAGGATAATATTAACAATTACCATGGTGTACTTTCTTGTTATAGATTCTCCTACATAATATAATTTTACTATTATATGTGTAGGCGTTCCTTGGGCAAGACGATACAAAATGATTATAAAAAATGTGTAAAATATTTTACTATTATATGTGTAAGTGTAAATCGATAATTTTTATACACTACATTTAAAATATAATTTTATATACAATATAATATATTTCTAATACATAATATATTATCAACGATATAACTTATTAAGCCTATTTAGGTACTGATCAGTAATCATGACTTTCTCTTGGGGTTATGGTTTATCTTTATATTTGATAAATTATTCTTTATAAATATTTTTATTTTAACAAGTTGACAATTATAAAATCCCGAGAACACTTTAGTTAGACACCATCTATTCTGATGTGAAGGCATAATAACATTCATCATTTCTTAAATTATCTATATACTCATAATTTGATCATAAAAATAACTAACCCAGTGACCTCCTTTGGCTAAGCAAACACAACTAAGGTGCATCCACATTGTCAAAATCACCCGGTACAATACAATCAAGTTCAAATTAGTAAGTACTGCCAACTTCAACAAGAATATTATGTATCTATTCAAATATATTTGATATCATTATTTGTAGATCAATGCATGATACACCTACTAATACTAAATCTATTTATATGATGCAATCCTTTCATATAAACAATGATAATGACAAGTGGTAAAGGCCTAATGCAAATAAAGAATAAGCCAATAGGTGTGGGCAATATAAGCAAAACTATTCAATTGCAACATGAATGTTTTGCAGAGCAATGCAAAAAACAGTTTGGTCACCTGGTCAATGCAAAAAAAAACTATTTTTATTACTCGATAATTAAGGACAACAAGTAAAATTAAATCTATTGATTCCAATGACTATTTAGTTCATTAAATCATGTAAGCAAGTGTATGATATGACCAATACATAGTCCAACTTGGTTGTCATGAAACTATGCAAATAAGTAGCCCAAATACGTAGTAAGAGCTTCTTTCAATGACAAAAGTTTATCCATTTATGAATAAAACATCGCCACTTCTTTTTGCTTTATCTACTTTTTTTTTTTGCCCACTGTCCCATTACAAGATTGGCTCTTCAAGCAACATCGTAAATTCACCATAATATTATTACTAAAGGCAGGGACTAGCCACCACATGACCCTTGTTGATTATGGACCCATATGATAATTTTAATATATAACTTATAATGATTATAATGTGTGTGTGTGTGTATGTGTGTATAATTTTTTGTATAAATTATTAATTAAATTATATCTTTAAATATTTATATTAACTATGAATAAATCACGTAATTGTGATTGGTTATTGGGGTAAATATATTTGAAAAAAAATATAAAACTTATCATGATTAAAAATAAACACAATGTATAGATAAATTTTATTTTCAGTATATATTACTAACTATTTATTTTACAACAAACATCTTTCATATATTATGGATCTAAAGTTCATTTTATTTTGAATGGATTTGTTAAAGGAAACAATAATATCTCTTTCTTATTCAAATCCACCAAATTTATCTAGTAATTTTTTTATGTACTTCATACAAATGATACTTCTATAAGTAGCGTTTGAATCACTATACATTTTTTCCTAACACATTTGATCCATGGGCTACTATGACATGTTTATGTTGGTTGCTTATATTTTTCTTTATGCATTTCCTTAAGCATCTTGCCTCGCTCTTATAGTCCTTTTTCGATAATTTGAATATGTTCCTTTGTTTGTGGCCTTCGTGCCTATGTATGCTTTCTTTGACATCCTCATATGTCATTATTTATTGTATAGACATTTGAATATGTCATTCTTTCTTTTATGGACATTTGACTAAGTCATGTCCCTTTGATTATTCGACATTTAAACATGCCCCTTGTTTAAGGTCTTCTTGGACCATTTCATTTTGACTTGATTTTGAGTGATCTTGTGTGTGTGTGTGTGTGCTTATTTGCTTGTTGAGCTTGTGTTGTTACTATCTAGATGTTTCCATGATATTTAACATGCATATTATGCCTTCATGTGATCGCATTGGTTCTATGCATTTTAATGCTATATCTACCTAGACATGTTCCTTCTATATGCTACAAGGTTCCATTCACAGAGTATACATTTATCTTATCTATTTGAGGTGAGGTAACTACCAGTTTCTATATTTATCTCACCTCAAAGTGGGGGAATATTGGTGGGGGCATGTCATAGAGGCATGTTATCCACACTTGGTACAATTTTTTTATATTCAATGGGGGCATGCTTTGGAAGCATGTTATTCACACTTACACAATTTCCAAATTGGCCAAAGCACACAGTTATATGATTCAGATTCATAGTTGTGTCATAATTCTATACATTGGTACCATTATTATACATAGTTTTAGCATGAGAGATATATAAGGTGCATGTGCTATATAATTTGTGCCTATTATTACATAATTCAAATCAATTTCAGATTTCAAAACTCCTTTATAGGTTGTTACCACATCATAGACTTTTACATACTGATACCTCGATTAGACTTTTACAAACTTTATTGAACTAGTTTATTGTAGTAGTTGGTTTGATTTTTGGTATGGTTGAGGTGATTAAATCACTCAATCTTTCCAAGTTTTTAGAATGGAATTTATTGTTTCATCCAACCTCACCAAGTTAGAAGTATGATTGGGTTACACAATTGAGTTAATCTCAATTGTTAGGTGGCAACTCACATTTGCTCCAAGGTTGGGGGCATGTGCCTTCCAATATATCTCTCTCTATCTCCATCTATCTATCTCTTTGGATATATGCACTTTCCATATTTACCTATATTTGTCCTAATCTTAGTTTTAGAGCCTTATAATGATAAATATTTTTCAAATCAACTTGCTAATAGGTAAGGAAGTTACATCGACACACATGTGTATTCCTAAACCTTGTTCTTTAAATTTCAAGTATTTTAAATTCTAGATTATATGCACTGATTATATATTTTAACATGCTCTTGGTTGCAGGTGAATCACCAACAAAGCATTTAAGTTGGGCACACACAAAGATAATGTGTGTTATACACATCTAGGTATGCATTCCTTTCCTTTAAACTAAAAATTTCATTACTAGATTAAAACGAAGGGTGGGGGGGAATGTAGATGATAGTTATATATTATATCACACCTCAGTCTTGTACACTTGGCAAACTCAACCCTTCGATGTTCCTCTTAGTTTTGAACCTTTCCCACTTCTGTAAGTCTCGCATTTATTCTATCTTATACCCCTCATCCTATCTCTTAGTCTAACCAGTATTATGTTGATGACCCAGGCCTTCTATCTTACCCAAAATGCTTAAAATGTACTTATCTTCCACCTCTACAAGTTCTAAGCCTATACCTACTTTTTCGCTCTTTGAACCATAACATCTAGGATAGACACCTGCATTATCGTTAGTGTCCTGACCCGATGCAAGTGTCAAATGCCCTAAAGTCATCTATTTTACAAATGAAACATATCCTAATGGTTAGCCTAAGTGTTTTAATGTGATTTACCTCTCCAAAAGGATTTATATAAATACAAGATCAACCCTCATTCATTCCTCACCTGGGGAATCACCTAACATTCATATTAAAGAGCATTCAATTGAGAAAAAATTCACTATTTATTCCTATTTCCATATTAGTCATAGGGACAATACATCTACAAGTCTGAATTATTGAAGGAGTGGCCCAAGAGCTATGTTTTTGAAGTTATAAGCTAGGTCACTATTGTACTTGCTTTGCACATATTGCATTATTCACATAGAGGCCAACACGTAGGGGAGAACTACATCAATTTGAGGCTCTCTTTAGATTATTGGATATGTGGGCAACACTCACTGACAAAAGGGTCTTTAAGGTCATCTCAACACCGTGTGCCCACTAACCCAATTTTCCCAAGGTCACCATAAAGATAAAGAACAAGGGCTTTACATTTTCACAAAGAAATAATTCATGACCTAGATTTGAATACACCAGAGTGAAGGTGCAAACAAACCCATAAGCATCCAAATTATCACATCCTTTTATAATAAGTATTATATATAAGACACTTGCATCAAGTTCAGACATTAGCGTGGATGCAACCATCTCAGGCCGATGTAACTGTCTAGAACTCTAGAGGTTAAATTTTTAGAATCAGACAACTGTTCTAAAACCATCTTCCAGTCTAATTTTTGCCTATTTTAGATCCAACATTGTGTTAACATCATAATCAACTAAGTATATTACTTATTTGTCATTTCCATACATAGCTTAGTTATACTTTTTATATTTACCCTTTTTTCAATTTTACTATAATGTCCCAAAAATAATATATTTTTTGAATTCTAAAATTGTTGTAAAACCCTAGGAAAAATATCAATTTTGACTTTTAATTCCAACAAACCCTAGCACCCCCAATGATCACAACAAGGATGCAAAAATTCCACTGAATCCCTAATAATACTTTGACCTAACTATAATGAATAAATAAGACAAGGAAAGGAGAGTTTCCCTTCAAACCCTAAATGCCAAAGTTGGAGAAAATTGTAGAATTAATAACTTTTCCCTTCACTTCAATTTATGCAAATTTATGACCAAATAATGAGCCCAAAATTACTGAAATAAATTTGGACTTAATGTTTATTTTTTGACAATTTATGAAGTAATAAATGTTGACAAAATTCTTGAAAAATAGAGAATAAAATATAGGAATTTATCCAAAGTATTTGAGGCTATAGAACTCTCCAAAATACCTCATAATTTTTTAAACAAATGCTAGAAATTTCATACAAGAAATCAGATTGGGGTTGGGCATGAAAAAGAAAACCCTATCAAATACTCCCAATACTAATTCACCCTAGCCAGAAAATATTACAATAAAATTTAGAATATTATTAGGGTAAGAAATGACCCTCCAACACTAGCAAGTCGCTTCCAAATCCAACAACCAACCTCCACAAGCAAGTCACCCCACTTGAAAACCCTTTTTTTTGTCTTTTTCTGAGTTTGATGATCTATGGCAGCTCTAAGGTGAAGTTACACCATGGAATAATGAGGGTTTGTATCCTCAATCTATTTTTTTGAAGGTTTTCATCTTCAAAGCAAATGGCTCAAGCATTTTGTGCTCAAAATCCAAGATTTGAATATCAAAATTAAAATCCTCTTCAAATGATCCCCTCCTTTGCTTTTATATCCTTCCCTCCAAGGGGGGCATTGTACTTTTGGAGGGAAAATCTACTTTTAAAGAAAAGAGTAATTAATTTATAACCCTCACTTAAGGTCTTGGGTGCCCACGACTCTTAAAAGACCATAACTTATGTGAAAGTTAGACAATAGAACAACTTTTTGAATTTTATAATTATAACAACATGTTTCTTCTTTTTTCAACTTCCCTTAGCATCTAGAAACAAAGAACAAATAGGCTAAGGATCTTAAAAACCTGTTGGGTGAATATTTTGTCGACCAACTAACTGGTGAGCAAAATAGTTCCTATCACCACAGCATAGGGAGATTGGTCATCCAGGTTTGCAATTTTACTACATCAACAGGGGACAAATCTCTCCTCTCATCAAGGGGAGGTTCCCTATTAAATATACGGAGGCTATATACTATATATATAAGTAGAAAGTAAGACACAAGGGTGGGATAAACCATCCATCTCTCTTTTTTTAGAGATGATGCTAAAAAACAGAGGAGAAATCCTCGGTGATTGGTGAAGGTACTTCTCTTATTTCAGAAGTAACATTCAACCAAGAGCCAGATCCCTTCCTAGATAGTAGAAATCTTGGTGAAATGACAGAAGGTGCTTTTATTCTTTCAGAAGTGCTTGTTCTTGCAAACAACAAGAATCTTTTTGGTAAATAACTGGTAACAAAAGGTGTAGAGTAACCAACAGCCTGAAATGTAGCACAAAGTCTCCAACTCGACTGCCCAAGAGTGAAATACGAAGAACAATGGGGGCACAAAGTCATCCCAAGTTCGTTTTCATAGAAAAAAAATAACACACACTGAAGACAACTATGATAGCATAAAGTCTTAAAGTAGTTGGCTTCAGGACACCTTCCTTATCACTTCCACTAGCTCTGCTTATTAAATTGCATAAACAAG
Source organism: Torreya grandis (assembly GCA_037957365.1). NCBI lineage: Eukaryota > Viridiplantae > Streptophyta > Pinopsida > Cupressales > Taxaceae > Torreya > Torreya grandis. Next base: position 8,381,354 of record JARHVA010000080.1, on the reverse strand, counting down.
AATACATTTAGGAAATAGACATAAGAACAATCTCCTAGAATGATACAAGTTATAACAACACAAAGTCTGAAAGTAACTTGCTTTCTGATTCAAACAAAGAAATATGATAAATAATTCTGAGCTCAAAGTCTCAGTGATGCCTTTCAGTTTGGGCAGAGTTTTGCTTCTGGTAATGGGAAGATCTCCCTTGTAACAAATGAGAGATTACAATATATAGCCACCAAGTAAGGCTTGGCGCTCTCTCCCATGGGACAACCCATGTTGCAGTCAATGCCTTCAATGCACTTTCAGTTTTGTCTAGAGGGACCATGCCTAGAATAGTGCATTGCCTTAACTATGGCATGTCTATTAATCTAATATGTCTTCTCCTGAGTCTGGATCGTCTGGTCTGTTCCCTCTGACATCTGTGTAGCTGTGCATTTTGCCTTTACTCCAAAAGAGACCAATAGGTTGTGCCTTTAATGTTTGCAAGCTCAAATATCTACTTTGCAGACTGTTCCACCTATTGGAATAACTTTTACGTAGATATTTTGGGCTTTTCCCTCTTTCCACTTTTGTCCTTTCTAGATTTGTCTTTTGAATCTTTCTCTCTTCGTAGAATTTAAGCTCTCAAGCTATCTTTTCAGCCAATCACTTGGTTCTTCCTTCAAGATTTGTGCTTTATTTGAATTTCAACGGATATTCCTTTACTTTAAATTTGACGTCTGAGGGGCTATCAATGGTCGCTAGCCATTTGAACCATGTTGAACCTTAAACCTTTGAACCCACTAAAAGTACATTAGTTCATTGGTTCATTCTGCCTCTTTTGTTCCATCACTTCCTGGTTCAATTGCTTTCCCACTCCTTGGTTAAACCATCCATTGAACCACCTATTTGCTGCTTCTTTCTGTGACTGAGGCCACCTTTGAACCTTTGAACCCATGAACCATTGAACTTCGAACTCTTTCGATTCAAGGTTCAATCGGTTCATTGGTTCATCCTTTGTCCGTCACTTATTCTTTCTAAGCTCTTTGATCTTCATCACACTGGTTGAACCTTTAAACATGTGAACTCATTGAACCTTTTGGTTCAAGGTTCAATGATTCAATCGGTTCATTCTTTTTATTTGTCTAAGTCTTTTTGATCCCTTGAACCAAATGCATTGAACCACATGGCCATTGAACCTGATGAACCATTGAACCCGTTGAACCTTTGAACCAAATTGGTTTAATGGTTCAATGGTTCAACGATTCAATGGTTCAAGCCTTCTTCTCTTTGATATGTGTTTTGAAGCCGTTGAACCTTGAAGCGGTTGAACTTTGAACCTTGACAAATGTGCTTAACTCTTGTTGATGATGTTGAACCTTTGAACCCATTAAACCTGTTAAACCAAAATGGTTCAATGGTTTAATCCTTGCTTATAAGCTTGTTGATGGACATTTTGGTTGAACCTTGTCATTGAACCAACCTTGAAATCACCTAAGTGTTGAGAGCTTGCTTCTTTCCTGCGAGTCCATAGAAATCAACCTGTGAACCCTGTAGAACTTGGCATGTAGAGTTTGTAGATTTTCTTCTTGCAGAGTCCATAGATTTAAACCTACAGAGTCCGTAGATTTAAGCCTGTAGAGTCCGTAGATTTTTGAGAAGCTTGAAAATGAGGAATTTGAATGCTCAGAACAAATTTAGAGAAGGGAAGAGATTATTTTGGTATGTTGAACCAAAATAGTTCACATGTTGTCCCAAAAATGAGAAGTCTATTTTTGGGGACAACAAAACCCTCATGTATAAAAGGGAGGACATGAAAATCCTCCCCACCCAAAAATGTTTATCCTAAAGCAACTGAAGTAACCAAAAATATGTCCCCACCATATACCTTATGCAAAATTTGATCCTTAGTCCTTCCCACGTGTAAAAGTCCTCATGATGAATTTGTTCACTGATGTACACGAGTATATTCTATTGTTTGTACAAATTGGAAGTGAAAAAACAATAACTTTTAGCCATTTCCTCCCATCTCCTTTGGGCCCCATACCTTAAATGTGTCAAAAATATAGTGGTTGGAAAAGTATATTCTATTGAGGTAGTCTTGAAAAATTTAGGCCTTGATTGCTCCTATATCAACTCCTGCACAAAACACAAACAAATTAGCCCAAAAAAAAATTTCCACATCCCCTACACAAGTGAAGTGGTTGGGAACAAGTGTGGGGATGCCCCTGATAGCATATGGAAGATGTCTTTACCACCCCAACCCTAAAAAGTGACCTCACAACTTAGAATTATTATTATTAGAGGAGTTGGAAGTCTTCTCGCCATGCTTGAAATCCACCCTTTGCCAAAATACCACCAACACATGTCCACATACCCTAAAAGAAAGGTAGAACGAACCAAAACCTTTCAATTTTTTTTATTTTTATTTTGGTGATGAGTAGTATTTTTATTAATTTAAACCATTTTCACTTCATTTAATCATATTTTAATATTTTTTCATCCAAACTTTAAGGTTGTTTTTTTAATTTTTGGGGAGATGCGTAGGTGCTTTTCTAAATTTAAATCTTTTCTATCACTTTCAACATCCTTTCTCTTGTCAAAAAATTGAATTAATGTGTTTTGGTATTGTTGTCACCAAATATTGCACCCTATAAGAGGGTGTTTAAGCCTCTTCCAAATTTGGGTAGCATGAGAATACTAATAGGTATGTGGGTTTACCTATAAGTATAAGTAGACCTTTAGGTTTAAGGGCTAACTCCTTGAATATACCTTGAAATGCTTATCACATTATAACTAGTTACTTGTGGGGAAAAGAGTTAGGAATTTTCATGAAATGAAACTATTCTAAGGGGGTGATACACCAGGATGATTTCCACATGATCATCATACTTATTTCACTAAGAAACGAGACATACAAACTAGTTTCTAAGTCCTAGAAGGTTCTAACATCAATATTTCAATATAAAGGTGATATGCATAAATGAACTAGAAGGAAAAAATTTCACTCAAAAAATAATTTTACACTTGAAAGGAGCCTAACACACTTGATAACAGTATATATGACATGTTAGAATAGGAACTCTTGCATAAACATTAAAGGATAAGGCAAGCAATGATAGAAGATTATAACTAACTCCACCATACATCACTTTGCACACTTGGAAAAACATTCATAAAATCAAAACTAGACTTGTATTAATTATTCAAAGTCAAAATACAATGTCATTCTAGTAGGGATTCACCATACATGGTGTGGTATTAGCTTTCAATAGCCAAAATGGCTTCTATTTATTGAACTTGAGAGAGAAGTGAGGAGAGAAGTTCAAGGGTCACTAGGACATGTGTCATGTTGAGAAAAGGGGTTATAAATGTAGGCTAATGAAGTAGAGGATAGACCATGCAATTTTGGATGGGACAAATAGCCCTTAAATGCATGAAACTTCTGAATAGTGGTGGAGGACTCCTCATTGCTTCCTCAGAAAACTACCTTCATCATTTGGCCCTTTTAGAACATCCCAAAAATAAGTAGGGATAGAAGTGATGATTTCACTAAAGGGGAGTGGTTGTATACATGATCCACCATGCATTTTATCTATCCCTAATCACTAGGATTCTTTTCCATAGGAGATATCACTACTTGCAGTCCAAATAACTGTTCTTTCACTTACCCCGCACACTTGGCCTCAAATTTGGCATCAATTTTCCATGAAAATCTATACATAGGATTGAATGAAACATGTTAAGACCTCCCATATCCTTAAATTCATTATGTATACCTTAAATGGACTCACACTTAGCATTTTCACTCTCCCACTAGCTTATTCACTATGATAGCTTTGACTGGCTGAAGTGGGAGTATTTGTAGAAGCACTTAAAAGTTTTATTGAAGCATGAAAATATCATGGTGAGGTATATTAAGTCCCAAGATCTCTCCCAATATGAATTTCATCCTTTGACTCTTCCTAGAACCTTTGAAACACCTAAAATAGTCAAAGAAAGCCAATTTACCCCCTATCCATACAGGTAGGGTACAATTCAATAGGATGGGGAGGAGCCCTAGAGAATACTTTACAAGATTCAACCATCTTCCAAGTCATTCCATGTGATTTGGTTTTGGAGGGGTTTAAGCCATTTTTCCCTCTAGAGATTGTTCATAAAGATGTGACATTGAAAAAATGAACCGATATCATAAAATGCTTACTTAGGACCCTCTTAAACTTTTCCAATCTCCTTGAGCTCCCATGAAAAATATCCAAGTAGGTGCAAGCATTCAAAGTTGCCTATTTGAGCTCTTGTCTTCATTCCCTATAAGCTTGAATTGTTCTTAAGCCAAAATTGGATTTCCTATTTATTTATTTTCACTTTAAGAGCTCAAAAACATATTATATTCCCTAATTAACATGTTTTAATTCATTTGAATGCTCACCTTAGGATAGAAGTGAAGTGGCCCCTCTAGTTGGAATTTAGACCAAGTTGAGACCAAGTAGGTATGCCTGCATATTTATAAATCTAAGCCATTCTAGCATGTTTATATCCCCTGTGCCTACTATATCATGTTGGTATATATGTTATACAACTTATCACACCCTCCTACAAGGTTGTATTTATCTTCAACTCACGTTGTCTCCCTTTTCCAAAGTTTGTAGGTTTGCATCTTAGGGGAGTACCTATGTCTGAGATAAAATAGAGGGTAATTCCCCTATTGTCTCATCAAAAGTGAAAATTTGTTGGGATTATCCAAGTAATGGATATGATCTGTATAAAAATTCAACTCTTTATCACATCATTATACCCTTTAAATGCACCAAAACCTACATTAGACTCATAGAGGAAGTTGACTGTGTGCAGGGTCTTGTAAATGGACTATGGTTTGAATTGTTAGAGACCTTCTTTACATGGTTTGTACTATGTGAGGGTCTCCCAAGGTCATTATAATCATGATGAAGATGTTTCATAACTACTTACCATCCAAATCTTTCCAAACTACTCACACATGCCTTGCTACTTGACTAGTTTGGGCTACAAACTGTGTTTCTTGCTTGGAAGGGGGCACCTGTAAGTGATCTTGCATGGCTTAGACTTTGAAAATAATGAATATATACTTCCTTAGAGTTTATAAGGTCATTATATAGTCATTTTAATTCATCCTCCTCATGTTCAAGCCATTCCAACATCAAGAACTCCAATTCTTTTGCTCTCTGCCCACCACAGTCAACTATAGTTGATTATGCAAGGGTCATGTAGGTGGACATCATATTTGAAATATGTGTCACATACCCTTGAGATTAATATGAGGTCTTATAAAGAATTTTTGAGCTTGTATGTGTCCTTATCCACTAGGTTTTCATGTCTAGGTTTGTACCATGTGACTGTATATACCTACACTCAGTTGTAGGTGTCTTTTTTGAGCTAAGGTACACTTATAGGTATAACTATTAAGCCCAAAACATAGTGTTCTACACTTAATTATCCCTTTGAAGAATTGATGTGATTTTCAACTATTTAGAACTACTTGACATATATGTACATGCTCTTGCATTCAAACTTTGAGTGTGAAGGTCATTTGATACTCAAATCATGTAGATATCACTGTGTAAACTCAGTGAACAATTTCATGAATTGGGAGCCTTCAAACACTATGCCCCTCTAATCACACACCCATTAATTTTTTCAAGGTTATACCTCTATGATATGGATACAAGATGAATACATTTGGATTGAACAAAATTCAATATGACATCGTCATATGACATCTCCAAAACATTGAGGGTTCTATTTTTGTGTTTTGGGGAAATTGTTCCTAAACATAGTTATTCAACTTTGAACATGGTTCCTAAATATTATATGCCAAATAAATATCTCAAATATGTCTATCATGCTATCATTCAACCATCCAAACTCCATGAAGGATTTCAAAACATGTCTACACACCTTGATTACCATTTTCAACTCTCTGTTAAGGCCACTTGTAGGTGGAGATTCCAGTGTGTAGGTAGTGGATGAAACTATAAGTAGTATACATGAATCTGACCTTATAACCAGATCTTTACGCCTTTAAATGGAATATTTTCACCATGTATAAATTCATTTAGTTCCAATACTCTCCTTCAATATGATTAGCATTTATGATGCACTTATAGGTATGCATGAAGTGGCATATTAGGTAGTGAATGGAAACACGAGGAAAGCGCATGGTGTATGAGTATTAAACATGTTTTATACTCTCTAAAACATATTAAAATGGAGTCTAAAACATTAAAATACTTGAAACAAGGTTAATTATATTGGTTTCCAATGTGACATTCTCTCCATGGCACTTGTAGGTGCATATTCATGGCTAACTGACTGTGTATGTATATGGTATTGACTCTTAAATTTCCTTCTTTTGATATTTTGGAGAATAAAAATTTCTCATTCATGCTTATAATAAGTCGTCCTATTGGTCATACCAACTAAAAACCTATTGACCAGTTTCATGTGCATGGTGGAGTGATTGAAGAGCATAATGGTTTTAGTCCAATTTTTATCACATATAAAGAATTTCAAGAATGGAAATGAGTTTTAGGATTTTTAAGAGCCATCCCACAACCTTTTCCCACGTGCCAATCTCTCTCATAGGCCATACAACCTTTAAAACTCCTTTTTTTCCTCTTACATTCTTGGTTTTTAGTTATCACCTGCAAGTTTTTAGTTAGAAACTGAAATGTCTAATAGAGATTGACATAATGGATGTTGAAGAAGAGTTTATAACACATCTCTTTCTTAGAAAACCATATCGCTTGCATTTAATGCTCTAAAATGACACCTAGATGACATCAAATGACACAAAGACTAATTAGACCATGATTAAGGCTAAAATGACATATAGTTAACTATGACACACCCTATGACATTATATTAAACCCATATATAAGTTTTTAACTATAGGGGGTTGACCCATTTTGACTTGGAGTCAAAATGGTTAACATTCTTAACAATTTCCCAAGGGTGGTATGTTTGTTATGCCATGACCAATAGCCTAATCCTATCCATTAGGCCATGGAGTCACCTATACATAGGTTTGACACACAATTTGACTTTGACACCACACAAAACATAAAATAAAGGCATACAAAATAATACACACATGTGCTCACTAGAACACTTATGGAACACAATACAACTGAAAGAAAGACACACACACTTATTCTATAATTTACAAAACCTTGCTCTTGAGGTGTAACATCTAATCATACCTTAACTAGGATAAAATATGGTTCCCCTTGCATCTTTGTCACTCCATGAAGTCAACCTAGCATGAGGAGCATGTTCATCACCAATCATCTGCACATGTGTATGGTCAAGAAGCTTTACCAAATCTATGCCTTTTCCTATTTTCAAGTGGATTATTTGTAGCCTTTATGAACACTTTGCCTTGATCTCTAAGAACTTTTATTTGGGATGCAACTACAATGTTCTCTATCATATCCATTGGATGCTCCCCAAAAAATTATAGATTAGAGTGTATGACAGTTGTCTCAACCTCAACAACTTCTTGGACAGAATGTGCTTGATGTTTGGGAACATCAAAATCTTCTCCTTTATGTACCAATGCCTTTGAATGTAGCTCAACATCAGATAAATCTCTTGACTGTCTTTGAGGCACAAAAACTTTTGCCTTGACCTCATTCTCCATGTTCATAACTTTTTGGGCACTAACTTCATCAAGTTCTTTCATGGTTGCAGGCTCTTGATTAACAGAATAATGTGTGCCTGATGAAACACTCAACAACATGCTTATTATTCTCATTAGAAATATTGACATCAGATGGAGAATATCTTGGAGAAAGAGGAGTCTTACCAAGCTTGTTAAACTCTTTACATATGGCATTGAACCTTAGCCATAGTTCATCCTCATTCACAATGTGACAATCTTCTTCTTCATGAGTGTCATCATCCAAGGCATCTTCGTCAATAATAAGCATGAAGACATCATTCTTCCCATTATGGTGTTCTATTATATTCATCAACCTATCATTATCATACTCATGAATCGTGTAGTTACCTTCAACAACATGAGAATGTTTGACACTTATTTTAGCTCCTTCAAATGGCTCTTCATGCATGATATAAGTACCAATGTTAGTTTGCTCAAAGTATGCATAAGGATAATTCTCATATGCATCTACACCATAATCATCCAAGAAAAAATTAGAAATTCCTTCAATTTTAAAATCACCATCATCCACATTAGATTCTTCCTTCTCGTGGACAACACAATTCAAGTTAAAACTTGTTTCTATGTAAGGATTAATATGAAACCTTGCAAAAGGTTGAGTTATAATGGTCACCTTAGTTCCATACCTTGTCCTAAATGCTAATAAGGAGTAATCAATTGAGAGATAGCCACCTATCTTATCTGTAAATTTTCTTGAAAGGCAGATTCCAAGGTGGGCAGGAAGGTCAACAACAACTATGTCTCGAAGGATGGGAAAACTAGGATAATCATGTAGGAAAACCTTCAAATTTTTTATCAACCTTATTATCTTATCAGGTATACCATCTAATTATAGAACTCTTTAACTATGGGGTTCATATTTTAGGCCCAAATTATCAGCTACAACCTTGGGCATGACTGAAGTAGAAGCACCACTATCACCTATGCAATTATGGACCAATTTATCACCCACTATAAGAGTGAGGTAGAATGGTGGAGGTCTCTCAGCCCTAGTAGATGGTTTAATAATGGTATTATGGGTTTTTTTAATAACAACATGACTATGAATTTGACTTGAAGGTGAAGTACTAGTAGGGATAGTGGACAATTGTTTTTGTAATAGCTCCTTTTGGCTAGGCATATGGAGGACATCCCATAAAGAGATTGATGATTTAACACTATTTAAAGAATCCACTATGTTTAGGGCAATATTACTCCCCTTATCTTGAGTCTTTTGAGGAAAATTATTTCTTGGAACTTAAGGAATTGATAACCTTGAGCAGATCTTACCACATTTGACTTGGAGGAGGTGTAGGTGTGTTTGGAGCCACCTTGCTTGAAGCCATGCTTTGTTGCCTTGGAGGGGGTTTGGATGAAATTATAGGCATTCTATTTTCACCTCCTAGAGCTTTATTCTTGGCCCTTGTATTGTCTGCAATAGAGCCTCCTTGATTGAGTACAAAAGTGTCTTCCACAAAGAAGTTATTGAAGCTCTCTTAATGAGGTTTCCAATTCTCATTTACTTGCATCATGACCTCATCTTTAGCTAATAGGAGAGGAGTGACTCCCCCTTAAGAAATAGGAGATTGATATACACTCTCATTTACATCCATAAACTGGCCCGTTTGCTGATCTTCTCCTTATACCAAGTTTTTATGCACTAGTACCATCTCTCTTGCATTAGTAGTGGAATTGGGATTATACACATTGGCAGGCGTATTGAAGTTAGGCTACCCTTGACTTCTTCCTCTCCCAAATTATTGGACATATTGCTGATGATAATGGTATGTATTTTGATAGGCACCTTATTTCCTATTTTAATCCTCTAAGGCTAGGAATCTTACTTTCCAATCAACATCATCTTCTATCTTCCTAAGAGTAGTCTTAGGCTTAGAATTGGCATTACGAATTGGAGCAATGTTTAGAGTATTAGCAAAAACATTTGGTAGTAATGAAATAGACACTTTAGGAGGCAAATTTCCTACTTGAATGAGACCATTCTCATCTCTAAAAGAAAGTTCATATGCATTGGGAAGAGTGAGACCACCCATAGATTGAAGCATGATAGCAATATCAGTACAAATGGTTTTCAAGTAGGTAGGGAACACAAAACTAGCAGGTGGTCTCATGAGAGGACGCAATCTATACCAAATATTTTTAAACCTTTGATTAAAGTCATGCATTATTTCCATGGGGACTCTTTTGATCACATTGAGCTTATATATAAGAGAGGTATGGTCACTTTCATCTTCAAACCTTGAAGACAACAACATTACAAAGTCTTCCCATTATGTGATACATATACCGGGCACAGTCCTATACCAATCAAGAGATTTCCCTTTAAGGGACATGGAAAAGAGTCTAACGAAAATATTCTCCTTAGTGACATTATGGAAACTACAAAAATATGAGATATCCCTAATGTGTTCACCAGGTGTAATATGACTCTCACCATTGAATGTAGGCACACTCTTTGTGGCATTAGGGGGAATGACATCATATGCTCGGATATGAATTAATTTTTTAGTATTGAAGGTAGGAAAGGCATGTTGCCTAGCCATGTCTTCTTCAAGATCTTCAATCTCTTTAGCCTCTTCACTTCCTTGTCTAGAAAAATCTTCTTGCTCCTCAAAAGGCAAATTAGGATGAGGGTATTGAACTTCAAGAGGACGTTCAAGCTGAATAGGTGAATTGCTAGGATTGAAAAATATACTAGATGATGACCTAGTAGGAACCATGAATTATTAGAGCAAAATTATGACAAAATAATGGCCTTGAACTATATTTTACCTTGATGGAGTCATCAAATGTTGAGAAACACACCAATTTGTAGTTGATGTTGTTAAGACCAACATTCACCTTGACAAGTTATCTTAAGACAATGAGTCCTACTATGCGTGCCAAAACTATTGTCATAAAATATTACACCCTAGAAGAGGGTGCTCAAGCTTCTTATATATTTGGGAAATATGCGAATACTTCTAGGTATGTGGGTTTACCTATAGGTAGAAGTAGACCTCTAGGTTTAAGGGCTAGCTCCCTGAATATATCTTGAAATGCTTATCACCTACTAACTAGTTATTTGTGGGGAAAAGAGTTTAGCAATTTGCATTAAATGAAACTATTCTAAGGGGATGATACACCAATATGATTTTCACATGACCATCATCCTTTTGTCACTAATAAAAAAGGCATACAAACTATCTTCCAAGTCCTAAAAGGTTCAAACATCAATGCTTCAATATAAAGGTGATATGTATGAAGTAACACAAGGTAAATGAACCATAGGGTATATTTCACACTCTAAGACTAGTTGTACACTTGAAAGGAGCCTAACACACTTGAATATACTCTATATGACCTGTTAGAATAGGAACTCTTGCATAGACATGAAAGGATAAGGTAAACAAGGATAGAAGATTATCATTAACTCCACCATACATTAATTTGAACACTTAGATAAATATTCATGAACTCAAAACAAGACTTATATTAATTTTTCAAAGTCAAAATATAATGTCATTCCAGCAGGGCTTTGCCATACATGGTAGGGTATTAGTTTCCAATAGCCAGAATGGCTTTTACTTATAGAACTTGAGAGAGAAGTGAGAAGTTAAATGGTCACTAGGACATGTGTTATGTTGAGAAAAGGAGTTATACATTTAGGATAATGAATTATAGGATAGACTTTGCAAAGTATGATAGGACAAATAGCCCTCAAATGCATGAAACTTTTGAAAGGTGGCGTGGACTCATTGTTTGCTAAAAAAATTGCCTTCATCATTTGGACCTTTTGGAACATCCCAAAAATCACTAGAGATAGAAGTGATTATTACATTAAATGGGATGGGTTTTGGACATGCTCCACCATGTATTGGTTGCATCCTTAATCTTCAGTATTCTTTTGCGTATGAGTTATCATTGCCTGCAGTCCAAATAACTCCTCTTTCACTCACCCCTCACACTTGGACTCAAATTTGGCTTTATTTTTGCATGAAAATCCATAAATAGGAGTAAATGACACATGTTAAGACCTCCCATATCCTTATATTCACTAGGTATACCTTAAATGGACTCACACTTAGCATTTTCACTCTCTCACTAGCTTATTCACTATGGTAGTTTTAATTGGCTGAAGTAGGAGTATTTTCAGAAACACTTAAGAGAATTTTAATAAATCATGAAATGTTCATGGTGAGGTATATTAAGTCCCAATCTCTCTCCAAATATGACTTGCATATTTTGACTCTTCCTAAAACCTCTAAAATAGTCAAAGAAAGCTAATTTACCCCTATTCATATAAGGAGGGTACAACTCAGTAGGATGGGGAGGATACCTAGAGAATAATATATAATATTCAACCATATCCCAAGCCTTTCTATTCTATTTATATTCCCATCCTTCCTTGTTTTACTAATCAGGTCATTATCCAGGGTTTTGGAGGGTTTTAGGCCACTTTACCCTCTAAAGATTGTTCATGAAGATGTTACATTTGATAGATGAACAATCTCACAAAATGCTTGATTAGTATCCTATTAAAATTGTCGAATATCCTTGAGCTCCCATGAAAAGTATCCAAATAGGTGCAAGCATTCAAAGTTGCCTATTCAAGCTCTTCTCTTCATTCCCTATAAGCTTGAATTGGTCTTAAGCCAAAAGTGGCTTTCCTGTTAATTCATTTGCACTCCAAGAGATAAAAAACATCTTATATTACATAATGAGCATGTTTAAATTCATTTTAATGTTCACCTAAGGTTATAAGTGTAGTTGACCCTCTAGTTAGCATTTAGACCAAGTTGAGACCAAGTACGTATGCATGCATACTTATGAGTCTAAGACATTATGGAATGTTTATATCCACTATGCCTAGTAATTAATGTTTGTCTATATTTTATACAACTGATCACACCCTCCTGTAAGGTTTTACCTATCCTCAACTCACCTTGTCACCTCCCTTTTCCAAAGTCTATAGGTTTGCATCTTAGGGGAGTACCCTCTATCTGAGACAAAATAGAAGGTACTTCCCCTATTATCTCATCAAAAGTGAACATGTGTTGGGATTATAAAATTATTGGAGATTATCTATACAAAAATCCAACTCTTTATCACATCATTAGACCCTTCAAATTCACCAAAACCTAAAATAGACTCATGGAGGAAGTAGACTGTGTGTAGGGTCTTGTATATGGACTATGGTCTACATTATTAAAGCCCTTATCTACATGGTTTATACTATTTGAGGGTCTCCCAAGGTCATTATAATCATTATGAATATGATTCATAACTACTTACCATCTAAAGCTTGCCAAACTCCTGACACATGCCTTGCTACCTGATTGGTTTGGACTATAGACTGTGTTTCTTACTTGGAAGGGGGCACTTGTAAGTGATATTACATGGTTTAGAATTTGAAAAAAATGCATATAAATTTAATTGGAGTTTATAATGTCATTATATAGTCATTTTAATTCATCCTTCTCATGTTCAATCCATGGCAGCATCAAAAACCCCAATTCTTTTTCTCTCTGGCCACCACAGTCAGTTATAGTTGACTATGCAGGGGTCCTGTAGGTGGACATCATATTTGAAATGTGTCACATGCCCTTGAAATTCATATGAGGTATTATTAATAAATTTTTAGCTTGTATGTGTCCTTATCCACTAAGTTTTCATGTCTAGGTTTATACCATGGGACTGTATATACCTACAGTCAGTTGTAGGTGGCCTTTTTGAGCCAAGCTAAACTTTTAGGTATGCCTATTAGGTCTAAAACCTAATGATACAAACTTAATTTGTGCATTGTGAAGTATTGATGTGATTTTAAACTATTTATAACTACTTTACATACATATACATTCTCTTTCATTCAAACTTTAGGTCTGAAGGTCATTTGATACTAGATATCACTATCTGAACTTAGTGAACAATCTCATGATTTGGGAGCCTTCAAACACTTTGCCCCTCTAATCATACAACCATTAATTTTTATAGGGTTATAAATATATGATAGTTATATAATATTAATACCTTTTGATTGATCAAAACTCAATATGACATTATCATATGACATCTCCAAAAACACTGAGGACTTTATTTTTGTGTTTTAGGGAAATTATTCCTAAACACAGTCATTCAACTTTGAACATGGTTCCTCAATATTATCTACCAAATCCATGTCTCAAATATGTTTTTCATGATATCATTCAACCATCCAAACTCCATGAAGGCTTTCAAAACATGTCTACACACCTTGATCGACATTTTCAACTCTCTGTCAGGGCCACATGTAGGTGGACATTCTAATGTTTGGGTAGTGGATGAAACTGTAAGCAATATACATGAATCTATCCTTATATCTAGATATATAATCCTTAAAATGGAATATTTTCACCATGTATAAGTTTAGTAAGTTCTAATACTCTCCTTTAATATGATTAGCATTTATGATGCCCCAGTAGGTATGCATGAAGTTGCAGATTCGGTAGTGAATGAAAACATAAGGAAAGGACATGGTGTATGAGTATTAAACAAGTTTTATACTCTCTAAAACATATACAAATGGAGTTCTCAACATTAAAAATAGTTTAAACAAGGTCAATTTTCCTAGTTTTCAATGTGACATTCTCTCCATGGCACTTGTAGGTGCACATTCATGGCTGACTGACTGTGTATGTATATGGTATTGACTGACAACTTTATTTATTTTTCTATTTTGAGAATCCAAATTGATTTTTCATGCTTATAATAAGGTATGAAAACCCATTTAAATCTTAATTACCTTCTATGGACATTTTCAAGACCCCACACACCATGCTTGCAAGTAAAATTAAACAACAAGCTAACTGTGTTTTCACATACTGACTACAAACTTATTGATGTTGATCTTGGAGAGTAATATTGGAATTAAGGTGTTTTTAATGACATAAAAACATTAATAAAATCATATCACATTCATAAAAGACCCTTTTAGAGAACCAAACCTTCTGCAAGTGGTGAAAATTGACAGTGACCTTACTAATAACACCTTCTTGCAATCTGAACTGATTAGCTCATGAAATCATATTCAAACATGGAACCAAGCATGAGAAACATGAGAGGAGAGATTAAACATCATATATAGTAAAATTAAACAACTGGTCTATATGAACTTTCTCAAACAAGTTAAAAACCTATAGGTTGAGGGAAATAATAGGCAAAAAACCACAGTCAAAGTGTATTGCTCTAAAATGACCCCTAGATGACATCAAATGACACAAAGACTAATTGGACCATCAAAAAGGCTAGAATGACATTAAATGACACATAATTATTTATGACACACCCTATGACATTATAATAGAACCCTATAAGTTTTTGACTATAGAGGGTTGACCCTTTTTGACTTGGAATCAAAATGGTCAACAAGTACATCATAGGTGGTTTGTATGTTGTCTCACATTCTTGGTGGTTGCCAGTATAATGGTTGACATTTATGGGGACCCAGAAACCATAAAGTAATGGGATGTATTATGGAAACATGCACTCATATTTATGGTTTGCGCATGATATCCTATAGCATGCTCCACATTGTAATGATGACATGAATTGTTATCTAAACACATTTTATTTGCATGTTCAGTTGTAGTATATGTCCATCACTTTTCATCTTATTTAATTTTTTTAATTCCAAAAAAATTTGCTGTCACATCATAATATTTAATACAAAATAAAATAAAATCAATTTTGTTTCACATAGAATTGTTACAAAATTTAAAAAAATCACGAGCATAACTTTGAAATATATCTACATTTGTTTTAAAGGGGTAAAACATAGAGCCTCAAATAAATTAAAACAAGGACAAGGTAAGATTTTTTTTATTTTGATTTTAAATAAATTTAATTTTGGGCATTCATTTTTAGATGAATATAACTATGTTAGATCGTTATCTTTTTTTTTTTTTAAATGTTCACTTTGTAAGCTTTCACGGTGATGTAGATTTTAAGTTTTATTGTGTTTGGATTTTAATTTATCATTTTCGCATTCATTCAACATTTTTTCTAATTTTTTATTTCTATGAATAACCCAGTCCAACAATTATTACATTTAAATTCATGTTCTTTTTATATATCTAAAAAAGAGGAAATGAAGTTTATATAATTTAGTTTGACATTGTTTTTAAAAAAGAGGAAATGAAGTTTAGATAATTTAGTTCAACAATGTTGTTTTCATTTGTAAATTATTATAATAATTATTAATTTTTTAGGGCATGGAAAATCACTATTTCATGGGAAACATCTAAGCTTATTTTTAGGGATTCAATTCTAGGGGTCTCAAACCCACTCCAAGAAGCTTTCAAGATTACATGAGTTTCTCAACATAACCAAGCAATTACCATAAAATAGACTTCTTCATGCAAAACTCTAATGAAAATTGTATCCTAAATTTGCAAGAAAATAAAAGAGACACAAAAATTTGATCATTCCACTCCATATTCACAATTATATATAAATAATGCATATATTTTTTATTTTGTTGATGATTCAAAAATAGAAGAAACTATTTCATTACTCATGCACATGATAGTGAGGGAACAAATGAGGAGTTGAAGAAGGAATAGAAAGAGGAGTTTTGGCCAAGACATATAGTGAAAGATTGATTTTAAAATTTGAATAGATGTTATACAAGAAGGGATAGGATTTTATGTTTTTGTTAAGTATGAATTTTTAAAGCGAAAGAGTGTAAATTGAAAGCCACATCTCACTTGAAACCCATGAATGTTGAATTTGTCTCACCTTTTGTGCACAAATCATTAAGCAACAATAATTTGATATTTTTGGTGGAGGTGACAATAAAAAATGAGGTGGAGTGTTCCTTCACATGACATGGCAATGAGCTATGTGTGGAGGAGATGCTTTATTCCATGATGAGCTTTAACAATGACGAAGTGGTCAGGAAAGGCAAGGCCATATAAAATATATAATATTATATATTATATATTAATATAGATGCTATTAAATTATATAATAATTTGTAATCTTATTCGGTTATGGAGAAATTGTCTCTTCCTTAGATGAATATAAATGAATTAACTTATTCTTAATTGAGACAAGAAATAAAAATCTCATAAAAAAGTTCATAAAGGATTGATGATCCCCAAGTGGATTCAAGGTCATCCCTTCCAAAGTGACCGTAGACATCAATCTTTTAGAATCTCCCATTTTCACCCCTTTTCAAATCAAGGTGAATGGTAATCATATCGGGCCAAAATAAAGGTTTCCTTAATAATTTTGAGAATATCCTTATCATGAATGGTGCTTATGCCATAAGAATCCATAAATAAAGAGACAAGATTAAGCACTCTAATGGCAAAATACACTTGTAAAATATACTTTTGGTAAGGTCGGCCATAACAATTCTCTTGGTGGCTTGTATAATTATGAATTCTCCACTTTTGTTCATCTTGGTTGGATCCTTGCTAGAGAACACCCTCCTTCATGAGCTCCTTACCCTCCATAAGTGTCAATGATGATCTTCTTGACAGTGAGGCATGAATATCCATGTAGCCTTCTTATCACCAAATAACCAAATGGATTTAGGTGAAAGATGGTGCTCTCATCAAGGTTTTTTTGAGGGATTATAAGCTTGATCACATGCTACTTCAAATCAATAACAATTTGGTCACTGGTGACAGTATCATCATGCTGAGTGGAGATGAGAACAATGTGAACTCACTAAAGGGAGATATGAAACTAAAGTGAAAGGTGTTGTTCCCAATATTTGTCACTCATTTTTGGGACAACATATGAAATATTTTGGTCCTACAGGCCAAAATTATCTCTTCCCTTCTCAAAAAGTTATTCTGAGCAATCAAATTCTTCATTATTCAAGCTTTTTCAGTTAAGGGACTAGCAGGTTCAACAGGTTCAATGGATTCAACAGGTGAATTCTCACAAAGGAACAAGTTCCTAGCACTTAGGCAATTTCAAGATTGGTTCAATGCCTCAGTTCAACCAAAAATGTTCATCGGCAAGCTTCATTCAAACTATTGAACCATTGAACCTCGCTTCCAAAAGGTTCAAAGGTTCAATGATGTCAGCAAGCTTAAAGAGTTAAGCACTTCAACAAAAGTTCAAAATTCAACCACTTCATCAAGATCAACGACTTTAAGAGACTTAGTAAAAATAAGGAAGATTAAACCATTGAACCATTGAACCTTGAACCAAAAAAGGTTCAAATGTTCAACGCAATTGATTCAAAGAGATTGGTTCAAGCAGTCAATTGAATGAACGAAATAAAAGATTGAACCATTGAGCCATTGAACCAAAGTTGGTTCAATTAGTCAGTTCAATCAGTCAGTTCAAAGGGGTTCCCCAAAGTCAAAAGGGCAAGTGCCCTTGTGGAGGGCAATGAAAAAAAGGCATGTACCCTTTTAGAGGGTAGGGAACATTTGCTCAAAGATCAAAGGGAAGGCCGAAAGGGGAAATTTTCCTTCAAACTTTTTGTCTGAAGAAATTACCAAGTAAAGGAACCAAAGGAATTCCTTTAGAAAGATTTTTTGCGGAAGAATTTCACAAAGGAAAATCCTTCAGACAAATTGTCCAAAGGAATTCCTTCGGACATTTTGCCCGAAGGAATAATCAAAAGCCCGAAATAAAAATGGCTAAGGCAAGGGAAGATTTCCTTTGGACAAAATGTCCAAAGGATTTAAAGGAAAAGGCCACCCGAAGAATCTTGAAGGGTAGGTACCCTTGCGGGGGGCTCTCGACACCCAAAAAATAGACCTTTCTCAAAGACTCGAAGGGACACCTTCCCTTTGGGGTGTTCCAAAGACACTAAACTGATTTCAAGGCTTCAAAAGACTTAGCCAAAACAAAGGATTCTGAGAAAGAGATTGAACCGTTAAACCTTGAACCAAAATGGTTCAAAGGTTTAAAATTTCAAAGAAATCTCCAAGCAAAGGAAGGAAGTAGAAAATTCCAAATAGCAGTTCAAAGGGATGGTTCAACCAAAGAGCAAGGAAGCGATTGAACTAAGGAATCGATAAAGACCACCTGAACCGTTGAACTATTAAACTGATGAACTTTCAAAGGTTCATGGTTCAATATGATTTAAATAGCCATCAACCATTGACGTCCCCATGGACATCAAATTTAAGGTAATGGAATATCTATTAATATTCAAATATAGCGTGGAACTTGAAGGATGAACCAAGTGACTGACTAAAGAAGATAGCTTGAGAGCTCTAATTGTAATAGGATCGACGAGAAGGCTATAGAAGATATTAAAATATCTATGAGAGAGTTATTTTCAGTAGGTGAAACAGTCCACCAAGTAGTCATCTAAGCACACCAAATCAAGGACGTGACCTATTTCTCTTCCATAAAGTAAAGGCAAAGTGGACAATTGCGTAAATAAGAAGGAAAGGACAAGGTAGCCTATACTTTAGAGGGGACATATGAAATGAATTGGCATGCCACAGTTAAGGCCAATGCACTATTTCAAGCATGGCCCTTTGACAGAACTAAAAATATATTCAAGGCATTGAATGCAACATGGGCCATTCCATGGAACAAAGCACCAAGCCTTTCTTGGTTGTCATATATTGTAATCTCTTATTTTATGCAAAGGAGATCTCTCCATTATAGAAGCAAAACTCTACCCAAAT
This sequence comes from Torreya grandis, assembly GCA_037957365.1. NCBI lineage: Eukaryota > Viridiplantae > Streptophyta > Pinopsida > Cupressales > Taxaceae > Torreya > Torreya grandis. The sequence goes on along the minus strand of JARHVA010000080.1, from coordinate 8,362,046 downwards.
TAAGAGGCGATTATTGAGACTTTGAGCTCAGATTGTTGATCATATTTCTTTATCTGAATGAGAAAGCAAGTTACTTTCAGACTTAGTGTTGTTATAGCTTGTGTTATTTTAGGAATTTATTATTATGTCCATTTCCTAGGAGCATTCTTGTTTAATTAATTTAACAATTAGAACTAGTGGAAGTAATCAGGAAGGTGTCCTGAAGCCAATTATGGAAAGACTTTGTGCTGTCACAATTGTCTTCAGTGTGTTTTAGTTTCTTTCTATGTGAAGGATCTTGGGATGAATTTGTGTCCCCATTACACTTTGTTTTTCACTCTTTGGATAGTTGAAGTGGAGACTTTATGTTGCACCTCATCTTGCTGGTTACTGCGCCCTTGTTACCTGTTGGTTACCCACCAGAAAGAACTCTTGTGCCTTACTGCAAGACCACTTCTGAAAGAAGAGAAGTGCCTTCAGTATTATCACCAAGATTTCTCCTTTATCTGTGAACATCATCTCTAAAAAAAGAGAGATAGATGGTGTAGTCCTACCCTTGAGTGTTATTTTTTGCTTATATATATAGTATATAACTCCTCATATTTATATGGAACCTCCCCTTGATGAGAGGAGAGATTTGTCCACCTTTGATGTGGTAAACCTGCACATTTGGTTGACCAATCTCCCTATTCCATGGTTAAAGAGACCTATTTTTCTCATCAGTTAGCTAGTGACAAAATATTCACTCAATAGTTTTTTGGTGACTCAGCTGGGGAAGAGCATGCAGTTTGAAGCCTCAAGCTTCAAGCTGAGGCAGGGCTAGTTCTTTCCCATTTTTATTTTAAAATCTAGAAACTCCATGCTATACTAGAAGATAGAGAGCCCAAGGTGTTGTTGACCCTATTTTTGAGTTGGTGCAGCAGGGAAATTTGATTTGTTCCCTCCCCAACTTCAAGTTTAACGATCTAGGAGTGTTCCTCCTACCCATACTAGGTCACCAACACAAGGCAGAGCTTCTTTTTTTGCTGTTAGAAGAGCTTTGCCTATACATACTCCACCCAGATTTGTTATCCCCCTTTTCCATAATCAAATCATGGTGGTTAAAGGCCCCTAGGGTAACTCTTTCGGCCCACTCAATTTAACTCCACCTCCACATGAGCTTCCATGCAGTTCAAGGAAGAATTTCCTTAAATTCTTTGGTGATGAGAAAGTTCATCCTGATGAACATATTGTTGCCTTCAGCATGGCTTGTGATGTGATAAGAGTGGAGTATGAGGATGTAGCAGTCAGGTTGTTTGTGGAAACATTGTAAGGTGTTGTTGCAGACTGGTTCTACCATCTATAGGCCCAGATTGTGACCGACTAGAACACTCTTAAAGCTAAATTTGAAGCCAGGTTCAAGCCTGTAGAAGATGCACATGCCTTGCTAGCCCAGCTCACACAAATGAAGAAGGAACCTCATGAACCTATGAGGGACTTCATTGCCAAGTTTGACAAGCTGAGGAATCAAATTTCTATAATTACTCAGCCAACACCTGAGAACCTTAAATGCTTCTTCATCAACTCACAACTGCATGAAGTGAGTTTTTTGCTACGATGAGTTGGCCACATAGACCTTGCTGCTACTTAAGATTTGGCTACTGAGATAGAAGATGACCTTATCTTGGAAAGAAAGATAAGGAGAGATCCTAACATAGGTAAATCCTCTTTATCTTCTAAATACTCACCTATAACCACCACTGATCCAATGGTGCAGAAGCTGGCAAATGAATTGTTAGCTCTTAGAAAGAAAATGGCACAGAGGATGTCATATGCTCCTTCATACAGATATATACCAAGGAGGACATTCTCCAATCAGTCATACCAAGCCCATGCTACCAGGAATCAAGGGCAGCCAAATCGTCTTCCTCCCCCTCAGGGGAAATTGGCCATTGAAGCACCTCTAACCAGTTTAGCAGTCAGATATCTTGAAGCAAAATCATATTTCTCCTTCCAGTCTGAGTTGAACCCAGAAGATGATGCTAATATCTTCATAGAGGGAGAAGAAGAATTAGCTGGCGACTTCAACATTGGTTTCCTGAATTACCAGGATGAACCTAAAAGTGAAGGTAAAATAGTTGATGGAACATACACTATATTCACCCGGTCCCAAAACTAGTCAGCCAAGTAAGCTGATAAAGAAAAAAGAGAAGAGCGACCTCAACCAACAATTTCAATTGCTAAGTAGGGAACCACTCTGCTTTTCCAACCAAAGGACCTGGTGATTGCAAAAAAGGTAAGTACATCAAACATCCCTACACCTTCTACTTCAAATTCGTAGACTAGTCCTCCCCCCTCTAAAAAAACAAAAAGATAAATTTCCATCATCTGTTCTTAGTTCATTTCAGACATTTGACATAATTGATCATATAAAGAAATCTAAAATTCAAATGTTAAATTTGAGTTCCTGCAGTCCAACCCTGAGCATTTGGATAAGTTGGTTCAATGTGTAAAGAACCAAGCCATCCCTGTAGGACAAGCAATTCCAAAGGTAACTCGTGATCCTCCCAACAACACATCCACCAAAAATAACCTTGTCATTACTCCTCTTATTGATCCTAGGAGGACTGAACCATTTTATGTCTCCTTGCTGATAAATGGACACCAACTGAATAATTATATCATAGATTCCAATGCATCTGACAATGTTATGCATACCAAAGTAGCGAAATCCCTTGGTCTCACATTGACCTAGACATTTGAGAGATGTTTTTCCATGGAGAACAAATAAGTGCCACTACTGGGACAAATCAAGGAAGCCCAATTTATATTTGCAGCATTCCCAGACAAGAGAATCAAGATGACTGTCCTGATGGCCGACGTCCCAACATCATATGGCATCCTTCTTGGGCAAAATTTTTACAAGGATGTTGGTGGTGAATTAAGCATGGATCTATCCGAGGTGAGGATCCCAGTCAAAGGTGTTATGCAGAGATTGCTCCCTAAAAAGGAAGCAAAATATGTGGCCACTCAAATATCAGCACCTGAAGCTCAAATTTTGGTTGAGTCTTTAGGCATGGGTAATTACTTTTTATCTATGAAGTCCATGAGGTGTCTAATGAAATTCCTAAATGTGTTAACCTAAAAATTGGTTAAGATGGAACAACAACAGGATTGGTGGAGTACTGTGCAAGTGTAGAAGAATCTCCCCCTCTAAACAAAGAAGAATTTAAGGAAAAACTAGTGTCTGATGAAATATGGATTCTGGAATTCGATGGAAGCTACTCCTCTACCAGTTTAGGAGCCAAGATTATGTTGATATCTCCTCAAAGAGATATTTTTACTTCTTCATACAAGTTGTAGTTCAACAACACCAATAACACAACTGAGTATGAATCTCTATTACTTAGATTGAAGGCTGCTCGAGACAAAGACATCAAACTCCTTCATGCCAAAGGAGATGTTGAACTAGTGGTTTGTCAGGTAAAAAACTTATATCAAACCAAAAATGAGAGATTGCGCCACTACCGCAATCTAGTCTGGGATCAAATTGAAAGCTTGGATGCTTTCAGCATCCCTGCCATACCCAGGGAATTCAATGATCTAGCTAATGCACTGGCTATTTTAGCAACTCTATTAGTTCCTCACCCTAATTTTAAGGGAGACAAGTACACTATTAAACTGGTCTTTCTACCAAGTGTGCTTGATAATGCCAATCATTGGCAAGTGTTCAATGGTGACAACTAAATCATTGCCTTCTTGGAGTAAAAAGACAACTTTGAATAGCTTCATTTTGAAGGCAGTGGGCCTCAAAAGCTTGAACCAGCCCCTGAATCAAGTGCAGACATAGGTGAAGAATTCCTACAACTTAAAGGAAATAAAATCCCAAAAGGCTTGGTTTTCCTTGAAAAGCTGTTTGACAAACATGACAGGTTCAACAAACAACAACAAATGGATTCAAGCTCCTCCCAGGAGTTTGATAAAATAAATTTGGGTACTAAAAAAAATCTCAAGATGGTGAACATTGGGAAGTGCTACACTTAGGAAGAGAAGTTCAAGTTCACTACTCTGCTCTGCCAGTACATAGATGTCCTAGCATACTCTTATGATGATCTGAAGTCACTCGGGCCTGAAGAAATTCACCATGAAATTCCTCTCAAGAGTGATTCAATTCCTTACAAGCAAAAATCTAGGCAGTACAATTTGAAGATATTAGGTACTATTCTATCTAAAATATAGAAAATACTGAATGATAAGATAATTTTTGCAATCCATCATTCTGCATGGATTGCCAACATAGTACCTGTAAGGAAGAAGAATGGTAAAATTCACCTCTGCGTGGACTTTAGAAATTTAAATCAATCATCCTTAAAGGATAACTATCCTCTTCCCATCATGGATCAAGTCCTTTAGACAGTGACTGGTTTAGAAATGTTATCAATGCTAGACGGCTTCTCAGGGTATAATCAAATTGAAGTTGGTAAAGCAGACCAGCATAAGACTACCTTCATCACACCTTGGGGCACCTTTGCTTATCGAAGAATGCCATTTGGCCTAATAAATGCTGGCACCACTTTTTAGAGAGCAATAGACCTTGCTTTCAAAGATGAAATATGTAAGTTCATTATGGTTTACCTTGATGATTTAACAGTCTTTTCCAAGCATTGTCTTGATCATGTGCACCATTTACAACAAGTGTTGGAATGCTGCCGCCAGAATGACATTTCTCTAGATTCCAAGAAGTCTATTTTTGGAGTAACAAAAGAGAAATTTCTCAGGTACGTTGTATCTCGAGAAGGCATAAAGATTGACTCAAAAAGAGTCAAGTCTATCCAGGAACTTACTCTGCCCACAAGTAAGACTGCAGTTCACTCTTTCTTTAGAAAGGTGAATTTTTTACGAAGGTTCATCCCCGAGTTTGCTGAGAAGACTCACCACATTGTGGACATGATGAAGGGCAAAGCCACTTTCTGATGGACTGCAAAAGGCAAGTCAACATTTGAAGACATTAAAAAAGTGATTGACCATGCCCCAATTCTAGTTTGTCCAGATTATACTAAGGATTTCACAGTGTATAGTTATGCTTCTGAACACATACTTTTAGCAATTCTGGGTCAACAAAATAAAGAAGGTATGGAATCTCCCATTTCTTTCATGAGCTATCCTCTCAAAGATCATGAGCTAAAATACTCAAACATGGAGAATCATGCTTATGCAGTGGTAAAGGCAGTGAAGCATTTTTGATTTTACATCCTGAATTCACACACTACTGCCCTGGTTCCTGACACCATAGTCAAATCTATATTAACTCAGTAAGAGTTTGGAACAAAAAGAGGCAACTAGATTGTTAAAATCTAGGAGTTTGATTTAGTCATCAAACCAATGAAGCTAGTGCAAGGAAGGGGCCTATGCCAATTGATTACTGACAACAGACTAGAAGAAACAGAGCATGGAGAAGAAGAAATTGAAGACATGCCAACAGTCCTCTTTATCTCCATCATGAATGAGTGGTATTCAAGTATTGCTCATTTCCTTACTTACGGTGAGTGTCCTACTCACTTGTGTTGTAAATAAAGGAGGACTGTCAATTTAAAAGCTGCCAATTTTATCTTGTGGCAATGGCTTGTATAAGAGGAACCTTGATGGAGTGTTTCTTCGCTGCGTGAGTAAAGAACAACAAAACTAACTTTTGAAGTCCTTCCATAATTTGGCCTATGGAGGACATTTTTTTCTCCTATAACTGCCCATAAGATTATGCGACCCAAGTATTACTGGCCTACTCTGTTTCAAGATGCACACAAATGGGTACGAAGATGTGAACTATGCTAACAGTTCGTTGGAAGACCCAAATTAGCTATTTTACCTCTTAAGCCAGTGGTGATAGAAGAGCCATTTCAGCAATGGGGAATCAATTTTATTATTGCTGTAAACCCATCTTCAAGTGCTGGACATGATTATGTCCTCACAACCATAGATTACTTCACCAAGTGGGTGGAAGCTATTCCAACCAAGCATGTTACTTTAGAAGTAGTGTGTAATTTCCTCAAGGAGAACATCATTTTTATGTTTGGGGTCTCAACCAAGATTGTCATAGACAATGCAGCTTGTTTCTCTTCCCAATAGATTACTCAGTTCTATTTTTACTATGGGATTACGCTCTCCCACTCTTCTAATTATTTTTCACAAGGGAATGGCTAAGCTGAATCAAACAACAAGAACCTAGTGACTATCATCAAGAAGTTGGTAGATGACAACCAACGAACATGGCATAAAACATTGGTTGATGCTTTATGGGCAGACATAATTACACCCAAGAGGGCAATTGGTATGTCACCTTTCCAACTTCTTTATGGTCTCAATGCTGAGATACCAATCATCCTAAAATTGCCAACATTGAAATTGGTTAAGGTAGTCGAAGATCAGTCATATGAAAGCTCCATCGATAAGAGGATCATGTGCTTGACTGAGCTGGATGAGCAACGAACTATGGTGGTGGAACGAATTGTTGTGCATCAAAGTCTAGTAAAAAACTCTTCAATCAGAAAGCAAAAAACCATGATTTCCAGATTGGAGATCAAGTCTTGTTGTGGGACAAGAGGAGAGAACCAAAGGGAATGCATGGGAAATTTGATTCCCTGTGGAGAATCTTGTTTATTATCCAATATCTCAATGGTGAAAATAATTTTCTATTGAATTATCACGATGGCACACCCTTTATTAGGTTGTGGAGCTAAAAGCTTCACCCAGATGCAAACATGGAGGTTGCTGAGTGTCACAGTCACCGACGTCGGTCAGGCCAACCAACGTCGGTCAGGTGGAGACAAGAAGCTACTGACATCGATCAAGGATCGGCCGATGTCGGTCATCCCCAGATAGATAGGGACTGATGTCGATCGCCTTTGCGGTTCCAAAACTGTCGATTTCATGAACAGTTTGTTAACAAACTGGTTGTTTGCATGTTAAGGACTAATTTTAGTCTTGAGCTTTGATTTCTAATTATTATAATTGGAAAGTCTAATTATTGTTTGTATGGGATCTATTTAATAGACTCATGGGCTATATTGTAAAGTGTGCTAGATAGAGAGAGCAAGTTTAGCTCTTTTAGAGGGAAGAGAACAAGGTTAGCTCCTCATAGTGCCACAGTGCCAAGTGTGTATGATCAGGTAGATCTACAAGAGAGCAAGATCTGGTAGAAGATCCACAAGGGTGCTGGTGTGAAGAATTAGAAGGGTTCTTCATGTGTGTATGATCTAGGTCGGTAGGTGTGCAAGGCCAGGTTGATCTGCGGTATAGTAAGATCAGGTGAGATCTACATGTGTAAGTAAGATCGGTTTGATTTGCAGGGTGTTGCAAGTTCATGAGAGATCTACTTGGAGTGCATTGTGTACTTGATTGAGTATGTGTGTATACTCGGTGGTACTGGCAGTAGTGATACTGACTGGTTGGGTGAACAACAACTCTATGTTTGAGTTGTTTGTTGTGACCGTAGTTGAGAGAGTGAACTCCTGAAGGTGAATTACTGTACACCAAGTGTGGGAAGCCTGAGAGGTGTGGGAAGAAGAGTGTGGCACTTCTTTATTGTAATTTCCTTTTGGAATGAGTTGAATACAATTGGGTATTGTCTCTCATATTCTGTGTTATTTCTGAATTTCTAGTTACTTGTTACTTCTAGGTAAATTCTGTGTTTAGTTGCTTATACAAGGTAATCAATTGTGATCCTAGATCCTAACAGTTGGTATCAGAGCTTTATGTTCTAGATTCCTGACACCCTTTTCTCTACCTCACAATGGGCAGCGTCTGAAACACTTCAATTCTTGAAGTATCAGATAAGATCACCTGTACATATGTATATTTGTATAATCTTTATTTCTACTTTATGCTTTTCATTTTTTTTTTGGCACCTTTATTTTTGGGTAGCATGACTCTGTAGCCCAATGACATACTTAAAGGCAATGGAGATTCTAGTTTCCACTCCCCTCAGCTGTTCCAAGTTTTCAACTAAAGGAAGTTCTTCAACTGGAGCTAGCTATTATTCTCAAAATCTATCACTCATTTTTGGGACAACATATGAAATATTTTGGTCTTGTAGGCCAATACTATCTCTTCCCTTCTCAAAAAGTTGTTTTGAGCATTCAAATTCTTTATTATTCAAGCTTTTTCAGTTATGGGACTAGTAGGTTCAACAGGTTCAATGGCTTCAATGGGTGAATTCTCACAAAAGAACAAATTCCTAGCACTTAGGCAATTGAATGCAGCATGGGCCGTTCCATGGAACAAAGTGCCAAGCCTTTCTTGGCTGCTGTATAGTGTAATCTCTTGTTTTATGCAAAGGAGATCTCTCCATTATAGAAGCAAAACTCTGCCCAAATTGAGAGGTGATTATTGAGACTTTGAGCTCAAATTGTTGATCATATTTATTTATCTTAATGAAAAAGTAAGTTACTTTCAGACTTGGTATTGTTATAGCTTGTGTTATTTTAGGAAATTATTCTTATGTCCATTTCCTAGGAGCATTCTTGTTTATTTAATTTAACGAGCAAAACTAGTGGAAGTAATTAGGAAGATGTCTTGAAGCCAATTGTGGAAAGACTTTGTGCTGTCACAATTGTCTTCAATGTGTTTTTAGTTTCTTTTTGTGTGAAGGATCTTGGGATGACTTTATGTCCCCATTATCCTTTGTTTTTCACTCTTTGGGTAGTTGAGATGGAGACTTTGTGTTGCATCTCATCTTGTTGGTTACTGCGCTCTTGTTACCTATTGGTTACCCACCAGAAAGAACTCCTGTGCCCTGCTGCAAGACCACTTCTGAAAGAAGAGAAGTGCCTTCAGTATTATCACCAAGATTTTTCCTTTGTCTGTGAACATCATCTCTGAAAAAAGAGAGATGGATGGTGTAGTCCTACCCCTAAGTGTTATTTTCTGCTTATATATATAGTATACAGCTCCTACTATTTATAGGGAACCTCCCCTTGATGAGAGGAGAGATTTGTCCACCTCTGATGTGGTAAACCTACACATTTGGCTGACCAATCTCCCTATGCTATGGTTGAAAATACCTATTTTGCTCATCAATTAGCTGGTGACAAAATATTCACCCAACAAAAGGAAAATCTTACTTGAGGGTGTTTGTGTGATTCATCTTTAAAAAATATGTGACCTTTATATAGATGGCATCCAACGTCATATGATGGAAGAGAGGATGCATCAACAATGACCAAGCTAATAAATTGTTTCTTAATTGATGTGGATGATAGCTTGGGAGTTATGTCAGGTTGAAGGAAGTTGCTCACTATTAGACTTTCTAATGAGTAACTATCCAAGAAACTTGTCATTGTTTAAAAGTTGTTTGAATATATATTGTGAGACAATACTACGGTGGGGTCTCGACAATGACATTTTATAAAATGAAAGAGTGTAAATCAAAAATTGTACCTCACTCAACACCCATGACCATTGACCTCATCTCACCTTTTGTGCATAAAGGGTGAAGCAACAATAATATTATATTTCTTTGGATGTAATAGTGGATAAATTAGGTTGTGTTTTTTTATATGATGTGGCAATGAGTTGTGTAAGGATGAGATGTTATGTTTCACAATGAGCATGAACAATGATAAAATGGTTTGGGAGGGCAAACCCATACATAACATACAAGCAATGAAAGATTACAAGGTGAGTTAGGTGGTGATGGTATAAAATGATAAGGTATTTCAGGTGATAGACTCGAAGAAGCCCAAGTAAATTCACATGCAAAATTCAATGATATGACACATCTATCAATTTAATTTATACATTCTATTGAATTATTTCAATTACCTAATAAATTATTTAAATAAGTGTCATCATAATGAAAATAAGTGTTGGCTATCCAATAGATCCTCTTAAAATATAGAGAATGCACCACATTTCAATTTAGATGAAGTTTTGGTATGATTAACAAAATTCAGTGCCCTTTTCAAGTCACATAATCTCATTTCCCAAGAAAGTATTTGAATGTCATCTTCTTGATTCCTTTGTTGTATAAATACCTTTCCCTCAATTGATGTTGCTTCCCTCTATATCTACACACCAAGAAACATTATTGAATATATATTAATTATAATTAGTATATATTATATAACAATATAATAAAATTACACACACACACACACACACACAAACATATATTGATAGGTAATTGAGGTTTGATGGGTCCCTCACCCTTCCTTGAAAGGAAAGATATTATAAGAAACTTTGACCATATCAGATTAAAACCCTGATACACCAAAAAGTGGAACAAATCTATACAACCACAATAAACCAAGACCTCCAAAAAGGGGCCCTTAGCCCAACTAACAACCAAACAAACCCAAAGAACACACCCCAACATCCAAGAAAAAAATATTGTGTACCAAACATCCCCAAATCCAATCCAAACATATCCAAGAAATATCACACTCAACCATTGGCATGCCACAACACCAATAATAAAACCATTATGACCCTCCCTCTCCATCTCCAGTATGGGAGCAGAGTGTCATGAAGGATGGTTTAGGGATGATTCACTCTTTCTTCTTCCTCCTCACTATCGTCCAGTCCTCTCAATCATGCAAACTCCCTAAATCTTCACTAGAGGGAGTGAAAACTTAGATTAAAGGACAATCAGAAGCAACTTCCCTATTGGATAGAACTGCATTAGAATTCACCTTAGCACCCACAACCTCAAGGATATTCACCTATAAATAGGTCGAATGAGGTACAAAAAGTGGGTTTATGATCAGCTTCTAGTAAAGTTTATGTTACTTCTCTCTTGGGCACACTTGCACCATCATCAATAGTATTCTTCACCTTAGAAAAGTTTAAAGAAGGTAAGGGAATCCTATTAAGAATCTCAAGGCAATTCCTAATGTAGTTTACACCTCCTCTATCATGAATGTAGTAGGATTGTAAGCAACAAAAATTATAAGATGGTCAGGAAGGGCATCTTTCCACTAAGAACAATCACCCTTTCACTTATAATTACAATAGTTCCTAGCCAAATGGCCTGTATCAAAACACCTACAACATAACGATAATCCCTCATAGTCGAGGGTTTGGGACTAACTGTGATCCTTAAATTTTAGCTCGATGGTAGCTAGCAGATCAAGAGACATATCCAAGTAGACTAGAATACGAGCAAAAGTGGCATGTGAATTTTTTTTGGTAGAAGTGCCCACCATAAACATTTCACCTAAGGCACTCCTAATCATCGAGAGGCATGAATCATACCAAAACTAGAGAGGAAGGTGCAACAAATGAACCCATATGGGCTTAGTGTTGAGAGATTATGAGAGTGGGTTGAAAGAATTGAACTAGGGTTTCATGAATAGAAGGTGTTGATCATATCTCAAGGTCTTTTCATAAAAAACCATGTTACAATCTTCTAGGATCTAAAAAACTAAAATGAAAAAACCTTTAGTGTAGGGGTAAATCTCTAAACTATCGTCCATTAGTGGTTGCCACTTTTCTAAAATCTATTTATGTAGAGTAGGAAGGCTCGGCCAAAAGTGGTCAAACCTGCAAATCACTCCCCTTGCCATGAACCAATCCTCATTTTGTAACACCTCCTCAAGTGCCTCAACCTCAAAGGATAATAAGAGATTAGTCTTTATTGCACCTAGAGGCTTCACCATCATTCTCTCCACCTCTCTAATCAGGTTACTACTTCAACAAATGATTTCGAGCCTTTTTCCACCTCTATTATCTTTTTCCTACCTGTCAAATTCATGAAATCCCCAGAAGACATAGATTGAGATCAATTGCCATTACTAACCAATGTTGATGCCCTAGGTGCTTTATTTCTCCCCTTCAATTTCTCTATCCCTATTGCTACCAACTCAACCCCTAACACCCTATGAGCTACACTTGTAAACTTCCCTACCTTAGCTATTACCATGGATTCCTTTGGTGCTGACAAACTTGCATCTACCTTAAGTAAATAATCATTGCCTGGCAAATAGCTATGCACATCCTTTCTTACCGTACTCTTGAGAATCATTGATGCATTAGCTCTCGTTATCTTCACCCCATCCCCACTAGGCTTGCTTCTATATGATCATCAAAATAATTCAAAGCCCTAGCCTCTAACATTTTGAACAACACTATGATGATGTCATGATATCATATAGGTGTAGATATATTATTGTTTTTAGATCGATGCTCAGGGTTAAGGGGTCCCTATCCCAATCACTTTTGACCGACACTCTAACCAATTTGAGACACAATTGGGGGCCTATATCCCCAAGAGAATACTAATGAATGACCACAATTGGCTTGAGAATATCATCAATGGCCATAATTGACCAAAAAATACCAATAATCAGCCACAACCGGCCCAATAACACCAATGATCAACCACTATTAGCCCACAAATACCAACAATTGGCTACAATTGACCTATGAGTACATAACGATCAACCACATCTAACCTTCGATACCATATTGAGATTTGAACCTAGGTGATGCTTGAAATAATCAAGTCACTTAACCAACTCACCCACATCTCATCAGTGTATATAGATATATTATTAATATTATTAAATATTAATATATTATATATTATATACTATAATATTGTATAGAATATAATTAAATTATTATAATTCATATATTAAAATAAAATATATATCTAATTTTATAATATTATAATATATAATATTAAATATTAATACATTTCTATATATTATCATTGTATAATATTATATATAATATAATAATATAAATTCTTGTATATGATATAATTAATATTATATATTCTAATTAATGGTTGTTTTTGTTTGGTGTTTTCCTCTTTAGCTTGTGCGTTGATTATTGGTGTTATTTGTGATGCCAGTTTTGGTTGTATGTGGATTAGGGAGATCTGGGCCTCCCATTTATGTCTCACACTAGTTCTTTAGCTCCCGCCAAAAGCTATCCAATTTTCAGTTCATAGCTTGGTCCTCTATAAAAGTGTTTATCCCTAAAAAAATATAGTAATAATAAATATAAAATAATATTATAATATACATAATATATATAAAATAAATAAATATTATAATACTAATATAAGATTTATCTAATATATTATATACATTATATTATAGAATTATGTACTATTATAGTATAATATATAAATATATATATTATATAATGCTTACTATATTACCTATTATATTTATATAATAATATTAATTTTTATTTTATGTATGTTTCTTGTTTTAACTTGTTTAATAACACAATCATGCCTTGTAGTTTGATGTAGTACCTAGATCGTGCGATTAAGTTCACATTGTAATATTTATTTGTAACCTGTAACCTGTAAATTGTGATGGCCTCCAAGGAGAAATAAGTGCAATTAATCATATTTATTTTTTTTATGTCAAATAAAAAAAATAAAAATTTATTATAATAATAATAATAATAATATATAAATATAGTAAGAATTAGAGAGCAAAAAATATTTTAATTCAAATATAGGCGTGAGAGAAGGGAGAATGAGCTTAGCTAGGGTTTGAATCTTTTCCCTCAATTTTTTCAAATTTTTCCTATGGATTGATCTAGGGAAGGAACCAGATTGATTGGTGCGCAGTAAGATGAACCCGATAGGGGGGATTTCTTGCCCCCCAAAACCATCCTTCAAGTAAATGATGGTTAAAGCATCAAATTTGATCTTAAAGACAAAGATAAACACCTTGATGAAAGCAATTGCTAAGAAGAAGCTCCAAGATTCAACAAATGGGGATAAAAGAACACGTATATAAGAGATTGAAGAGAACTCAATCACCATGCTAGATCTGGAAAAAATAGGAAGAATATAGTGGTTTTTCATGGTAAGAGATTGATTTAAAATTTTATGGGATCATAACTTTATTTGGAGGAGTTGTATGCATGGACCAGAAGAAAATGGAAGATGACCAAAGAGTATGATCTCAAAGCCCATGCTAAAGGGTAATTCATAGGAATATTTTCCTATGAATCAGATAAAGACATAGTGTTTAGAGGAGGGTCATACTTCTTTAGAAATGTAGGACTATTCATGAAGCACTGACATACAACTTTCAGGCTGATAGAGGAACTCCCAAATATGCACCTGTCTGGATTTGAAAAGATGCTCTACCATAAAAACTTGGTCCAAGTATGTCTTTAAAATAATTTCTAATATTATTTGCAAACTTGTATATATAACAAAACCTCATCATGGGAAAGGCCTATCCAGCTATGTTAGAATATGTGTGTATCTAGATCTCACACAACCCATTCTAAAGAACATCGCTTTAAAAGTAAGAGAAATGGAGTGGATAGAAGATTTAGACTAAGAGAGAATCCCATTCAGTTATATAATTTATCATGAATATGGACATCTCATCAGAGAATGCCCAACACTACAAAAAAGAAGCACCATGGAGAAAATTTGTAAAACAACAAAATAAATTCAAAGGGATTTGTCATGTCAAAAAGAAAGCATACTATCAAGAATAAGAATAAAACAGTCAAAAAAATGTGCCAAAAGAAAGCAAAAATGTCATTAATGAAAAATCCACCCCAATGGAAAGAATGTAATATATTCCAGAAACTCAACCCCATGACAAACATAATAACATGGAGATGGAAGACATCACAACAAATTATGGATTTAAAGAGGATGTAAAGAATCTACTAAAAGAGCCAAGCATAGGAAGCTTAGATAAACAAAATATAAAAGGGATTGAGGTAAGTAGATAAAAGGAAATACCACAACAGAAGCCCTGAAACACAAAGAAAATTGGACAAGCTTAGATGAGGAAGATGAGACAGATTCATAGTTAGATGAGGATAGCACGAGAATCATGTAAACTATGAATCTTAACCATAAATGAAAATTCATAAATAGGAGGAAATGGAAACCTAACAGAAACAAAAAAAGGCATGAAGAAGCCATGGGAGTTATTAGAGCAAGGACTCAAACTGAAGTAGACACCCTCTTGGCAAACACCAAATAAAGTAATCTTCCTTGACAAAGATAATCTCTTGAAACATAAGGGGTATCAATGCCCCATACAAAAGGAGAATATTGAAGCAAATTATTACCCATCATAACCCAGATGTAATAATATTCCAAGAAACTAAGTTATAAAACCTGGAAAATCATAACTAGGACCTTTTAAGAAGTATCTGAATATAATTAATAGGGAGTAATGCCACAATAATGGTAGGAGACATGGCTTTCATATGGGATTGAACATATTTAGCCTTAAAATCATTTGGATCCATAGATAATATCTTATTTTCAAAGCAGTTTCATTTAGAATAGATCTCAACTTTTTTTTGGTAAACATAAATAGTTCCTAGAATAAGGAATAAAGAGAACTAGACTGGGAGCAGAAGGAAGCAAAAATCAAATCAAAAGGCAACACTTTTTGGATCATTTTGGGGGGGAGGGGACTTCAATGCAAAAATGGATGCCTTGGAAAAGGGAGGGAATGTGGGAGATAAGAACTACCTGACTATCCACAACTTCATGGAAAAGGTAGAATTACATGATCTTAAAACTAAACAAAGGTGGTTCACATAGAGTAACAAAAGGTTGGGAAAAGAAATCTTGGAGAGACCTGATAGATTTTTGGCCTTGAGAAATTGGATTGAGGACAATAACATCCTAGAAACTGAGGTACTCAAAACATCAGGCTTTGATCATTGGTTGATATTCATTCATCTTTTGTAAGATGAACAACCAATCTGAACTCCCTTTAGTTTTGATAAAATGTGGCCAAAGCATCTAGATCTAGATTATTTTGTGACCTAATAACGGAAAGCCCTAAATAATATATATGAAACTAATATGTATATATTCTCTCATAAACTTATAGAGCTCAAAAATGCCTTGAAAAGATGGAATCATCACATATTCAAAAATATCTTTCAGGTCAAAAAAGAGTTAGAAAAGAGAAGGGAAGAGATCGAAGAGATGAGAATGGAAGGTCACAATTCTAGAGATCTGTTTGAATTAGAGGAGGATGTAGCAAGGAAATTGGAAGATTCTAACAAAAGGGAGGAAATTTAATGGAAACATAAATCTAGGGTAAGATGGTTGAAGGAGGGGGATCAAAATACCAAGTTATTTCATCTGTCATGTAGAATCAGAAGATAGAAGAACTATATTTGACAATTAGAAACCCTGGAAAGCACTAGGATGGAAGATCCCACAAAAATTAAAAAATACTTGGTGAGGTTAAGAAGATACACTAAAGTAGGATAATGGGGGGAATTAGAGTACAAAGAATCCTTCTGGATATAAATCCCTCAATTGGTCACTCAGATAGATAATAAAAACCTAATAGAGGATATCTCTCTTGAATAAACCAAGAGAGCAGTCTTTGAGATGGTAGGAGACCATTCTCCAGGCTCTTCAACAGTTATAGATTTAAGAGGGGAAGAAATTAGGGAAGTGGTTTAGGAATCTCAAAGAATCTCAAAGATGGAGTAGGTTGTTAAGAGATAAATCCCTCGATGAAAGGAACCCAGAAAGAATCTTAATTGAGAAGGAACTCTATTTTGGATCAGCTATTTGGAATATCATAATGGAAGCAAGAGGCATTATTCTGAAAGGTCTATTTTAACAAATGTGAAATGGGGAAACAACAAACTTCTAGAAGAATAGGTGGATCACCCAAAATCCATTGAGACAGGAATCAAGTTTAGACAACATTAGAGAAGAAATTATAAGGCAATGGGGACACAAAGTGAAAGAGTATTGGATCAAAAATGTAGAGCAAGACCATATAACCTTCACTTGGAAAATTTTATGAAACACTAACGGAACATACAATGAACCCAAAAATATTTTAAATGGAATCCTTCAAGGCTTTTGGGTTCCCTAGAGATCAGAAAATGACTCTTTGAATTGGAATAGAAAGGGTACAGGGGTCTATTCAGTGAAATAAGGATATGAATTTCAGATGGAAAATCATCCTAGTGCCTTAAAAAACTATTTGTTTAACATAATTTAAAGCTCAAAATCATGGTTGAAGGCAAAATCTTTTTTGAGGCTGGCCATGCATGAGAAGATTCTAACAGGAGAAAATTTAAAAAATAAAGGCTTCTAAGGAGCATCATGATGTGTCCTGTGTTACAACAATGAAGAGAGCATCGAGTACCTTCTTCTTCACTATAAATATACCTCAGGGCTATGGAATAATTTTCTAAATAATTATAACCTGAGTTGGACTCTAAATAAAAATCTCAGTAGATCACCTTAGAGTGTGGAAGTGTAATAAGAATCTAAACATTTTAAAGGACATATGGGAAATGGGACCAAATCTTCTAACTTGGAAAGTTTGGATTGAATATAATGCCACAATCTTTAAGAACAATGGCAAGCACAAACCCCTAAAGAAAGTGTGGATGGAACTATAAGTTTGTATTATCCAGATTGACCTTTCCTCAAAGTAGTTGAAAAATAAGTAGGCCAGTCTGGAAGAAATTAAAATCCTCTAAAACTAGGAAATGGTCAAAAAGTTATATGAAACTATGAAACCAAACAACAAGTAGAAAAAAAATGATAAGAAAAAATGTTAAATGGTCACCTCTAGAACATGGGTGGTTTAGGGTGAATTTTGATGGGGAATAAAAAGATAACCAAGGGGAGACACACATTGGAGCCATTGTAAGAGATCACAAGGGTCAAGTTATAACATAGAAAGCCATCCATATTGGAATTAAGACAAACAACACAATGAAAGTTCGGGGCTTTATTCTAGTGATGAAGCTAGCTTTAGAAGAAAACATTAAGTACATTACTATAGAAGGAGATTCACTCATGGTCGTCAAATCCATATATAACAATAAAAACCTAAATTAAAGCATTAAATGGATAATTAAAGAAGTGGAAAAACTTCATAACTATTTTGAGGGAGTGAAATTGAATCATACCCTAAGAGAAATAAATTAAGAGGTGGATTGGCAGGAAAACTTTGGACTCTAGTCCTATTCAGAAGATAATAAAAGAAACATGTAAAGTATCCCCATGAATAGGGAGATGAAATATTTAGAAATATTATTAAAAAGGAATGTATGAATTTCTAAATGAGTCACCTAGGATTGCATCAAGAAAGGAAGGTGAGGTAGGAGTGGAAGGGCAACTTTCCATGCAATAAAGATTATTAAGTTCCCTCCTTTAGATTTTTAATCATGAGATCAAAAAAGATATTGATTCTAAGTTGAATTTCACAAGAATGATGCAATAGTCTATGTTTCTCCTAGCTAGGTGGGCACTCTCTTTTTTGTTTCTTTTCATAATGGCTCAAATGAAAAAATAGCAGTCATCTTGTGTAAGCTTTCTGTGATGCTTTTGGAACATTACCAAAAGTGTCATGTCCATCTCCTTCAAATGGTCACCTCTACATGGGTGCTCTTCATCCTATCTTCTTCTTTTTATTTTTTCTTTCTACCTGAAGGATGGTGATGTGTAACTCCTTCTATAGGTTGGAAAACAAAGTGATGCATTTTAGATTGGTAGTGATGTCTCTCTTCTAGGTCCTATGCCTCATGCTCTCTATGACCAACAATGTTCTAGAGAATATTAAAGTAACTATAGAGGAAACTACAGCTGGGGTACTTCAAAATCAGATAGATAATATAGATACCCATCACACTAAGCCAACATAGATGATCTATGAGTCTAGTTATTATCAGACAAGGAGTGTGGAATAAGTTTCTCTTCGGTCAACGGAGCATGACATCATTGGAAACAAAGTGAAATAAATCATCAAGGGGATGCCTAGGGACCAAGAGGAAGATTTCTAGGTTAGATCCAATTAGGATAGCATGATAGACACCTCTATCCAAGGAAATGAAAAACAGCAAGCCCACAAGGGAAGGCACTTCTATGCCATTGTGTAGGAGGGTATAAGATGGATAAGACATAATGATCATAAAAATACTAGCAAAGATAAAGGAAAATAAAAAGTAGGATATAACAATAAGAATAATTCTCTAGTATGATGAGCCATTTAGGAAATAATTCTCCATCAAAATAGAAAAAGCGACTAATGGTGGAGAATGAGAAAATGGAGAACCCTCTCATTTAATAAACTAAAATAGGGCTAATCAAGGAATCTAGATGCTGGATAATCTAAAAAAATTAACCAAAGGCATTCATGGACAAAAGAGACTCTGGTAAGTATCAATAACCTCTTCCTTAAATAGAACAAGTATCTTGAGTACCAAAAGGAGATGCATGTCTCAGTTAGAAGA
The DNA here is from genome assembly GCA_037957365.1 of Torreya grandis. NCBI lineage: Eukaryota > Viridiplantae > Streptophyta > Pinopsida > Cupressales > Taxaceae > Torreya > Torreya grandis. Next base: position 8,342,861 of record JARHVA010000080.1, on the reverse strand, counting down.
TTTCGAGACTTTTTTATGGCACATTTTAACTTGATAAAAGCGATGAATGATATCTTAATTCATATTAAAAACTACATTGAAAATAAATGAAAGGAAGAAAGATTCCACACCTAGGTCCTGATAATGATATGGGTTAATACAGATGAAATTAAAGGAATTCAAAATTCATTTATTGGGATAGAAGACACAATGAATGTGAAGGAGCACTTGCATCATTGGCATTGCATTAAAAATGGCAACACTTGAGTAATTCATCTAGTGGAAGAAATCACGAAAGAAGATAATTAAGTTACTCCCCTATGACTTGGGTTCTATCCTTTTAGGCCTCATAATAGGTTAATTGGTTGATTGTTATAAAGCTTCTCTACTCCCTATCAAGATCAAGTCTCTGGTTGTCATGCTTTGGGTCACTTGGACTCTTGTTGATGTACTTATTTTTCTTCAAGTAATAAAATTTTCACTTATATATAGTAAAAAAAATATTAATATATATATATATATATATATATATATTTACTATATTTATATTTTATTATATATATATATATATATAATTATATTTAATAATATATTAGCCTTGTAGCCTTGCTCAAGTGGATACACCCAGGGCTCGAGTAAAGGTATTTTAAAATTCTAAAAGGTTCTCATGATAGATCCTACACAATCAATGGGGAGGCACACTGTCTTTGGTGTAGCCCAAGTAATCAGTGGGGAAAATCTCCTTTCAAATGCAATAGGATCCTTCGCTCTCCATGGGGACCACATGAACTTGGAAACCCTTGTGCTCTATTGGGTTCGAGATGACAGACCATAGCCATCTGATTTTGGATGGTTTGATCAAAATAATCAAAGGCCAAGTGTTTCTTATAACTCAACCTGGAACTCAATTTACCAAAGATTACATGTAAGCTCCTCCTTACTACATGGATGATGATGATGATACACATAGTTATAAATCAGATGTATCTTCTAGTGTTGGTGATGGAGGCTTATAGAACCAAAGGATACTAAGGAAGTAATCATGTTGGATTAAAAAATTGTATCAATTTGGTATCAAGCTTATTTTTGTGATAATTATATAACTAAGTATATTGGATATGTAAGGCCTACATAATTTGCCCATTCACTCTCCCACTTGATACTAATATAAACCTCTTTTGTAATAACCTTGCTACAACACTACTAGTATAATAAAGGTTCTGTTGACAACCTTTTTGGGTACTCCTAAATGATTTGTTGTGTATGTGTTGCCTTGCCCTCTGATGATAAAGGCTTTTCGTGGTCATTTTTGGACTTTTAGCACTTTGTAGATTCCTGTCAATAGGTTAGCATCTTACTAATCTAATTGATGGGTATGAATCTTTGTCTTTTTTCATCCTCCAACCCATTGTGGATGTTTCCCTAGGTAGTTCTTCATTTCATTTTTTGCTCTAGGAGGGGTTCCTAGTTATCTCAATAAAATAATAATAATAATAATAATAATAAATAAATTATATATTATTTTAGTATGTACTTATAATTATAATATATTAATACTATAATATATATTATACTATTATATATTTATATTATATTTATTTATTAATTATATAATATATATTATATATAATAATCCTGCAAAGCAGTGGAACAGAGAAAGAGGAGTAAGGACCATGATCAAGTTATACACACCACTGATTGAATGATTGAAACTAAGTTCATTTTATTAACTACAATGACACCATAATTTATTTATACATTCCCATTACAAATTATTTCAACTGATATTGCAGTCCAATTTATATTATTAATTTAATTTGGTAGTCCATTATGTAAATAATTTTACATCTTAAAATCTATATTCTTCCATCTGTTTATACTCATTGATCCATGAGACGAGACTAGAAGAAGGCATAATTGGTGAGAGTTTTGAGCAACCCCCAAAAAATCAATTTCTCATTCATACCTTTATACTTAATATGGACTGGGTACTAATAACATGTAAAATTGGTGTGAGCTTTGCCTTGTAAACATTTATTTTTATTATTTAATAATTTCAACAATTTAAATACAAAATAATGGTCCAAATGACAAAAGAATTCAAGGGATTCTTTTGAAGAAGTTGTCAAATTAATCCAAGATCTTTAGACATTACATATTGCATGAAAACCCTAAAATTAGGTGAGAGCAAGATTGCCACAACCCAAAAGTTGCATCAAAAGCTTCATTAACTAATTATCAGAGATTAATTAGCTAAAAAGTACAAAGGAGATACATTATATAGTGAGAAATTAAGTCACCAAAAAGGTAACAACTCAACTAACTATTAGAAAACACATTAAGTGTATTTCCTCTAATGACCTTAACAACCTTAAGCATGCTGACTAACAACCGTGTAAGTAAAAAAACAAGAAGGAAAAGCCTACACTAACACCCCCTTAAGCATAACTTAGGTTGATAAAAGAATTGGGTCCCAACAACAAGGCCTGATGAAGTACCCAAGTATAATGCAACTCTCATAAAATGGAGAAAATGAGAAAACCCGTAGGACAAAACTCCTTTCCAAAAGAGAAAAAAGAAGAAAAGGGAGATAAAAAACCCCACTAGAGTCTAAAACTATTTGTAGCCATCTAATATCCTACAATGGAGTTCCTAAAAGTGACTATGGATCAAAAGTAGAAGCAGTGAAGAGTGAATCACCTTGGAATAGTGAATGTGTTTGCCAAGTGCCTGATGGATCTTCAACTAAGGTGTGATTCTTATATAAGGAATCGTTCTCTTCATGTAAGGTAGCAGGGTTAATTGTTCTATGCAATGATGGTGAAATGTGAGCAGAGGTAACAAAAGATTGTTAAATGCCCTGAAACTATGGGATAGATTGCCTGATGTCTAATGTGTCCTAAATTAGTATACCCGTTTCTTGTAATGTCTAAAGTGGACCAAGGGTAGGTTAATCAAGTAATAACTCTTCAATATCTAGAAGGTGATAAGGAGATGGTGGAGGTGTGTCCCCATCACTACTGTAGTCATTTGTATTAAAATAAGAGTCATCAATATCATAAGTGTGCTCAAGCTCATAAATGTCATCACATTTAGGTGAGTCTAAAGAAGAATCTAAAAGAGAATCAGGAACAAAGTGTGAAAAGTTATATAGTTGAGTCTGAAGATTGACTATTTCTTTGGCCAATATAGTATCATAGTGCAACTTTCTAACATACACTTAATCTAGAGTGAATTCAACTCACATGCCTAGACCAAGGTGAGTGATCTGATAAACTGATAGGAGATTAGTTGAAAGTGAGGGAACACTTAGAACATTATTGAATGTTCCACCCTCACTTCAATAGACCCTCTCCCGAGAACCTCTTTAGAATTGTTGTCACCTAATTATATAAAAGAAATGTCACATGGTTATAAGAAACTAAACTATATGTGTGAAGAGGCCATGTGATGTGAAACACCATAATTAATGACCCACACAGGAGTTTAAGGTACAACTTCAGCTAGGGCCTTGAATTTTGCTTTCCCTTTAATATTATCTTTTTAATTTTATTTACCATTGTCATTTGCATTATAGGATTCACGTGCTAATGAATTCTTATTGGTAGAATCAGGGACACCAATAGTATGTTTCTCGAGCATCTTAGTCAGTTGCTCAATCTAATTATTTAAACATTTGATTAAATCATGCTTTCTCAATAAAAATCCATATTTGATCCAATCATTCTTAGGCTTAACATTGGAAGAAGAGGTCTCATTGTTTGGTTTGTAGGTGGGATAATTTGCATCCTTCTCTTGATCCTTTTTGTTATGTTTCTTATCTTTGTAATTTGAAGCCTTTTATTTCTTAGAAAAAAGTAGATGATATTTTAAGGGCTTCACTCTGCACATCTATATCAACTTATCTTTCTCCTAAGTTAAGACAATAACAAAACTATCTAAGGAAGGTATCTTCCATGTAGCTCTAAGAGCACTTTTTGTGGCATGGAAAGTGGACAAACACATAATAGTTTGGACCCAATTTGGAGAGTATAAAAAAAACAAGTCGATCATTTTTCCTATCTATTCCACATTATTTTAACTGTAACCTTAGAGATTTGAACTTAGTGAAGAATTCATGTAGTGTGTTGAGAGGATCCTCTTACAATAATTAATTAAAAAAGTATGAAATAACATGTTTATTAAATTAGCAGAACACTTGAAAATATTATATTGATCATATGTCACTTTGAGGGGAAAACCTCCTTTGAGCAAGCTCAATACAATAAATTAATGGATGCCTTCATTAGCCCCAACACTTACTTATATATTAAGTCTAATCTAAGCAACCACTACTTCCATGAATGTGGGATAAAATAGAATGCTCACGAGATGATTTACAAATCATATGCATCCATAGCAACTAATATACTAACAAATTAAAGAGAAGGGGTCACATGAGTAAGAAATATTTCAAGCTCTGGTGATCAGCTTTGATGTAAAAATGATTTCCTAGTAGTTATGGCTACCACTTCTATACAACATTCAAAATGGCCATCATCTCCTTCTCATAAGTAGAGAGTACTAAATTCTTGTCAGAAAGGGATTTATTGGTAAATGCAATAGGGCATCCTTCTTAGAGGATAATAACACCAAGGTCATTACTGCAAGCATCATTATCAATAGTGAAGGTCTTGGAAAAATCTAGCATAGCTAGAATTGATGTAGTACACATAGCTTGTTTCAATTATTCAAATGCACACTCAGTAGGTTGTGTCCATGTAAAAGCATTTTTTTTAAAAATAGTTGTCAAGAGAGATGAAATCTTCCCATAATCCTTGACAAGCTTACGATAGTATCTAGTCAGCCCCAAAAAACCATAGAGTCTCGTAAGTGTCTAAGGATGAGGCCAATTTGTCATCGCAACTATTTTTTAAGGGATCCACCTGAACCCCTTGGGCTGAAATAATATGTCTGAGATACTCCACTTTATCATGGAAAAAAGTACATTTGGACTATTTTTCATAGAGATGATGATCAGAGAGAAGTTGTAGTGTGAGCTCCAGATGTTGGAGATGCTCATACCATGTTTTATTATAGATGAGGATATCATCAAAGAAAATTGGAAGGAATTTCTATAGGTAGGGTTGGAATATTTTATTCATCAATGCCTAGAATGTTGAAGGAACATTAGTGAGGCCAAAGGGAATGACCAAACAATAGTGGCCATCATGCATGCGAAAAGCTGTCTTTAGGATATCATCCTCATGAAGTCAGATTTGTTGATATCCAAAGCAGAGATCCAATTTGGAGAAAAAATGAGCACCATAAAGCTTATAAATAATAGAGATTGAGAACTTATCTTGATTATGATGTGATTAAGTGCACAAAAGTCAATATAGAGGCACCATGACCCATTTTTTATGGACAAGGAGAAATGGGGAAGAATATGGGTTGGTACTGGGGTGAATAATGCCTTGCTTCAATAAGTCTTGAATGAGGATCTCAATCTCGATCTTTTGCTAAAATGGGTAGTGGTAGGGCCTGATGTTGGGAGGAAAACTTCCAAGAAGGAGATGAATACAATGGTCCTTTGGTCATAAAGGTGGTAATCATTCAAAAAAGACACATGCATACCTTTGTAGAATGGTTTGAAAATCAGAAGGAGTGGAGACCGATGATGGCTGCATTTGAATGGAATGGAGTTGGGCAATGACACCATGTGAATTATTCCAAGAATCTTTTCCATGTGATGTGAACTGATGATGTTGAGAAACCCTGGTTGTAAGCCTTTTAATGTGTGTTTTTTCCCATTGTCTAAAAACTACATCCAAAGTTCTGTAAAATCCCATTAGATGGGTCCAACTGTGCCTAACCATTGGGCTCCCAAAACAACATCACATCCACCTAAGGATAAAGCAAACATGTCAGAGTACAAGTTATAATTTCCAATAGAGATATGCACATTATAACACCTCCCTTTGTAAGGCAATGTAACCCCATTAACAATCATGACTTTAAAGTTAGAGAAAGGATAGATAAAATAATCAGCTTGTTTGGTGATCTGAGGGTTAATGAAATTATGAGTGCCACCCAAATCAATGAGATTATGAGAGGGAGCTTATTGAATAAACCCATAACCATATGGTTTTTGGGGTGGTGACTCCTATTAAGACATGAAGAGAGATCTCTAGTTGATCTTTTTGAGAAGTAAGTTCCACAATCAATGGATCTTCTTTTAGATCATCTGCTATATCTTGAACATCTTCAAAAACTTCAATTTCAAGTGGAGAATCCACATCTAGTAGGTAGAGCTTTTACTCTACACATCGATGTCTTTGAGTGAATTTATCATCATAATTATAACATAGTCCTTTTTCTCTACAAGCTCACATCTCTGCTCCAGTCAAAGTCTTGATAGGAGTGGTTATGGGGGATGGCATTGTTTGAGATCATTATGGATTTGTATTTATGAATAGAGCAAAATTAGATTTGAATCATTGTTGAGTTGTGATATGTCCTCTGCCAACATAGATAACCCTAAGGATTCCATCATTGTATTAGGCCAAAATATTTTAACCTTCGATCAAATTGCATTCTTTAGTCCACTGACAAAGCAACTAATGAAGAATTCATCAGACAATCCCTCTATGTGATTGGCCAATTTTTTAAATTATATTTGGTATTCTCTGATGGTTCCTATTTGGAGAACTTTAGTGAGTGCTCTAGTGAAGTCATAAAAAACACTAGGGCTAAACCATTGCAAAATGAGGGTAAAAAATCAGTCCATATGCGCTCATCATGAGCTTTGATATACCAATGATACCATTGAAGGGCTTCATGTTCCAAGTGAAAGGATGTAAGCAGGACTTTGTTGGCATCAAAATTATTATGCAGACTAAAATATTTTTATGCCTAATAGATCCATCCAGTTAGATCTGCACCATTAAATTGAGGAAAATTAAACTTTAGCCCATGAAAAATACTAAAGGAATAAAACCCAGTGTCTGAAGAGGATTATGGATGTCGTATGTTGTTCATGGTGGTATGTTGAAGATTGAGGTTGAGAATTTTTTTATCAACATCTTTGATGTGGGTCTTCAGGGTGATAATTTCATCTTCCATGTTATTTTCTCTTGTTTGGGTTACTCCATGACCATAATAAGATTTTATTTTGGAATCGATAGGAAAACTAGAGTTAAGACATGTTTAGTAAGGGAATTTTTTAATTTGGGTGAAATGGAATGGGTGAATGTGCTTTTACTATTTTTTTTGCATAGTGGGAGTATGATTGATGAAGGTGAGGGAATTTCAAGAGTAAAAATGGAAAACTATAAAATTTATCAAAGAAGGTCAAAGGAGCAGAAAAGGGAGATGAACACTGTGGAAAATTTTGGAAGCAAATAGACAAAAACATAAGTTATTGAAAAACCTAAAAAAGGGGAAATTGAGATTTATGGGAATTAGAAGTAGAATCAAGACATGGGACCTCAAGGAAGAAAATGGAATTTTATATGTCTGGATAAAGTTTGAGGATCAATGAGGTTATAGATGGAGAGATATTATTGAAACTGAGATGATAAGTCTGTAGATCTGATATGGTAGTTTTTTGATACTCTACTGGTAATATGTTAAAACTAGTATTGTAAGTACTTTGATACTCTACTAAAATTTGATATGGTAATTTTTTGATACTCTACTAGTAATATGTTAAAACTGATATGGTAAGTTTGTTGATACTCTGCCAATAATATGTAAAGATCTGATATAGCAAGTTTTTTGAGAACCCACAGATAATATTTTAAAGCTGATAGAAATGGGACCCAAGTTTCAATGGTTGTTTAAGGGTTTAAATATATCACTCTAGGCATCAATGTTCTCTAAGCAAGTACTGCTCTCCAAAAAAAATTGGTCACAGATTTACCTCTAAACGATAGCTCTTGGTTTTCCTCATAGATGGGAACTACTCAATCAAGAAGGGGTTATTGCATGTTTCACTGAGAGGTCCTCTCAATGGGCCAAGTACTTTGGGGTTCTTGTGGTACTCCTCATGATGAGTTTTAGGGCTTTCACCCAAGCACTTTCCATAATTATGTGGTCAAGTGTTTACCCTGATCTAAAACAAATTATTGTGATATAGAAAAATGAATTATGCAGTAGACAGAGTTGAGGCTTTTTGAAAAATTACTAAAATTAATTATGTAGTAGAACAAAGTTAAGACTTTCTGAATGAAAAAAAATTTAGACCTGTAAAGTGCTCTGATACTAGATGAGAGGATCCTCCTACAATAATTAATTAAAAAGCACAAAATAACAAGTTTATATGATTAGCAGAACACTTGAAAAGATTATATTGATCATAGGCCACTTCGAGGGGGCAACCTCCTTTAAGAAAACTCAATACAATAAATTTGTGGATGCCTTCATTGGCCTCAACACTTACTTATATACTGAGTCTAATCTAAGCAACTACTACTTCTCATGAATGTGGGATAGAACAAAATTATCATGAGATGATTTACAAAGCATATGCATCCATAGAAACTAATATACTAAAAAAGTAAAGAGAAGGGGTCACACAAATTCCTAACATGTGTCAAAGTCACTAGGGCTCAAATTGATGAGCTCATTCTCTAGTTCATGACCTCTCATCACATTGTGCTTGCCAAAGATTTTTTTCATTATGGTCCATACTTCATTCAGTGTTTTACTAGATTCAATATGAAAATGTAAGTCCAAAAAAATAGACAAACTAAGACAAACATGTAATTGATTACATTTTTTAAACCATTTATTTTTCTCTACATCTATTGTAGGTTCAATTTCTTCATTTATAACTATACTATAAAATCCTTGTTTCTTAGAGCAAGTAGCATGTTATTTTTCCATTTGTGATAATTGAAATCCGTAAAAGGTGGAAACAACTAGTAATCATGATGCAAGAGAAGATGTTGTATTATAAAGTAAAGAAGAAATGCAGAAAATAAAATGGCATAGCACCACATAGTTCCCCATGATAATTATTTGAGTGACCCCCCTAAATTTTTAAATGTAGGCATGCTCGTATAGATGTGGATATAATTGATAATACATCTTGAGCAACTTGTACGTAAGTATGAAAGAACTAGAGGAATGCCAAGTTCAATTGATAATATATCTAAGAGTGTACAATATTTGGTTTGAATAGAGCCCAAAAATGTCACTGATACATAGAGCATGAAAGATTTTTTTTTTTTTGAAGACACTCAAATCCAAGTTATTGATCAAAAGTTATAGCCATTTAAAAATCTTAGCTCGCATGAAAATTTTGGACAAAAAATAGTGGTGTAAAATTTTTAATCAACTTCCCCAAAAAAACTTAAGGTCATTTGGAGAAAAAATTAAACACTTTTGGGTTGGAAGTGACCAAGGGATTAATTTTCAATTGACTAGGGGCCAAGGGCTAAGATGGGTGTTCACCTCATGTGACCACACCAAATGATCAGGGGGCTAAGGCCTATTGTGAGTGCTACCCCTACCACTTTTGATTGATGTGATTGATGTGGGAGTGACATCATCTAAAAAATATACCTATTTTTCAAATGAATAGTGTCACACTTCATGAGGTTAAATTTGATGTCCTCTAGACTACTGTTAGAGTTTTGGAGGTCTCTCATAAGTACCAGAGATGATGAGAGTTTTTGAAATGGAATTTTACATCATGGTTACACATTGGGGTTACAATGACCTTCTACAGTTATTGGGACTTTTAGGAGTTTCGACAATGTTATATTTTTGGTGAATTCTAACAGTGTCAAGATTTCAATGGGTTCCAATAGTGTCAGGGTTTTGATGAGTTCAAATAGTGTTAGGGTTGATGACTATGAGTGCATCCAAAATTCCTAACACATTATTGTTTTTGATAGGGAAAACATTAAAAAGTCCCAACATTAGGGTTTTGGGATACATGAGTAGTTGAAAATCATGATGTTAGGGTTATGGTTTGCAAATGCAATTCAAAACTCTAATATTAGAGGTTTGACTACAAATGCAACTCTAAACTCTAATGCTGGGGGTTTGAATATAGATGCATCTCCAAACTCTAATACTAGGGGTTTTGATTGTGACAACCCTAGACTTCTTACAGGGGCAACAAAGTCATGAATCTTTGATTTGTGCATGTAAGGACTAGATTTTTTGTCAAGTTCAGAAACTCCAAATATGGAACACTTATGTAAAATCCACCAAAGACACATAAAGGATTTTAGAAAACCTAAAAAACCATAGAAAATGATTTTATTTTGGAGACCCCAACTGTAAGGATTTATGTAAAATCATCGAAAAAGCCCTAAAAACCTTCAAAATGGTTAAAATCGACTGTCATGAAACTAGGTCATGTTTATAACTGATCTCAGGGGTTTAACACCTTATAAATTTGATGACACTATCTATTTTGTGATTTAAGACACTACATATACATTTTACATGGTTTTTTTTGAAATCCCACACAAGCTATGAAAACTAAAACATCAAGAAACCCTATAAAATGCATGCAAGAAATATCTCACCAAGGATTTTTAGAATTAGAAAAATGACCATTAGATTAGAGCTCTGATACCATGTTATATTAATCTAAGATCTTTGAATATCATATATTTCATGAAAACCCTAGAATTAGGTGTGAACAAGATTATTAAAACACAAAATTTGTATCAAACACATCAAAAAATTTGTTGTGCCCTATCACACACACCCCATTTTAAAAATTCAAATGGGGACCCATTATTGTTGAAAATATTTATTTAGAGTCCTACAAACCCTAGATATTCATAATATGATTTTAATCATGCAAAATTATAAGGTTATCTTCATAAGTCTAAAGTTACAAGAGTTCAAAGTATGGAAATCAAAGCTTGAACAAATATTTTGAGTTATTATAAACCTTAAGCTTGAACAAATATTTTGAGTTATTTTAAACCTTAGGTTTTCATATTTCCTTCAAAAAATTATTGCTTTGATTTATGGACTAATGAGACTAATGATTTCATCCTAGTATTCCTATATTTTTTGCATGATCGTAAGACTATCATAAAATACTTGTTAGTCATTCATGATTAGAGCCTACCCTTATTACATGAAATTAGGACAAGTGGCATCACCACATTACTCAGAGCCTTTAGCTTTCACAAAAAGTTTCTAATTCTTCAAGGTTGTCAAGTTTCGAGACATGGACAAGTGGCATTACCACATTACACATAAACTTTCATGCTTCAAAGATAATGCTACATGATTAAAGTCTATAAGTTCTAAGAACATGCCATATGGCACATTCATGCTAACCTGAAACTATGAAGGCTTTGTAATGAAGTTAGTTTTCTAATGGTTCCAAGTTCCCATAGTCTAATGATTTTGAGATTTTGAGTTCTGAGGGTTCAACACTTGGAATAATATCATCAACTCAGAACCACATAAGGATTAGCACAATCTAATGGTTATGAGTTACCGTAGTTTAAAGGTCTTGATCTATTAAGCTCTGAGCATTTGATAGTTGGCATATTTTCATTTACTTAAAACCATAGGGATTAAAGTGAAGTTTATTGTTCAATAGACCCATATCCTTGAGTCTTCAAGGGTTTATATCTTCAATATTATGCCATGTGTTGATATTTCATTACATAAAACATTTACATAGATGTGCATAGTTCAAAAGGCTCAATCACCTGTGCTTCTGAGTCTTTGCAAGCCCATGGTTGCTCCATGTGACACAATTATGTTAACTTATGGCCCCATAGTATATAAAGTGAAGATGCAAATTTAAAGAGCTGAGTGACTGAAAGTTGGACAAGTGTCACAATCTAGAAGACTCTAGCGCAATGCATAAATAAATGAGTTTGACAACAGGGCAAAGAAGTGGGTAAGCAAGAATTTGATAGTTGTATAAAATGTGTTGACTGGACACATAGAATTAACAAATAGTTGCCATTTGGGAATCAAGTAAACTCAAAAAAGTTTACTCACGTGTTCAAATTAAAATGGGAACAAAATCAAAAGGTCATTATTTACATTGGTGACACATAAATGCATTTAAGACTTAGAATCTTGGGTAATATATGCAAAATCTAAGTGAAGGCTAGTCATTTCACCATTAATCTATCAATCTAAATTTATAATTTTGAGATCCCTCGAGCATTCAAAGAGCAATAATATGTTTTAGTGAACTTGCAAGAACAAACCAAAGAATTTATAGAAGGATTTTCATAGTTTGGATTGATAAGATGACCTCCTCTTCAAATTAAGTGTGTGCTCAATCCCGCTTCACATATTATTGTGTTGGAAACACATAATGCATGGATATGGTGTTCGATAAAAGTGCCCTTGAATTTTAGTTCCCATACTATTCAGTGCTCTAGAATGTTGTGGAGTTTTTAGCACCCTACTCTGTATAAGACCAATTATCTCCAGATGAGAAACAATATATCGATGACTTGCCACCCATCAAATTATAAGGTCTCCATCAAGTAATGATAAAACTAGAGGTAATACCTTGCATAAACCTGCTTAGAGGTTTATTTTTCAATGGAACATTTTTTTGGTATCACTTGCACCTTAGGAAAAGTAAATATATAGTTGTAATTATTTTTGGGAGGGCTTTCCAAAGGTACCTCAAGCTTTCAGGGATAGTATCACCTATAACCAAGTCTTAGCCAATGTTTGGCTCGAACACAACATAATAGATGGAAATTAAAAATAATGGTTGGTTAAGGGGCATAGACTAAATCCCAAGGAAGTTATTTCCTCTAATTGCATTGTCAAATTCAGACTTGGGGTTATGATAGTTATGGCCCTCCTAAATATACTATATGGTTTTGAAATCATAACTTATGTACAAGTAGAACGGGTCCCTTTGATGGGCATTCTTTTAACTTTAGACAAGATAGTTGCCATGGGTGAAGCCATTAGTGCCTGATTGAAAACACAAATGTTTTACCTTGAAAAAAGGCTAACTAATGGCAAGTTTTATATGATGTCATACCTACTAGATATAGTATTAGGCACAATTCACAGGACACATGGGGATATATGGCAATCCTCAATAGAATATTTAGGAAATAGAATCTATGAAGCTTACTCTTTAACTTTTGAATATAGATTCAAAAATGAAATTCAAAAGATACGTGAGGAACTCTATCCTCATGCATATTAGACAATTCATGCCACCCAGATGCCTAGGTTGTCTGAAAACCTAATATGAAGCATTGGTAAAATGGGGGATTATTGGTATTACACTAACTTGATAGTCATTAGGATTAATGGGACAAGGACATCTCCTCTATTTCTACCACACCATATCTCAGACAAAATTACAAAACAAGAATTGACTTTTCAACTCTATAAAAATATTCATGAATAAATTGGCCTTAAGCATCAGGGCTGTTATTATAAAAATCTTTTGTGTATGGAAAACTTCAATTTGTGGTTAGGCCACATTTCAACCAGGTTGGGAAAATTAGATCCCACTACAATTTAAAGGTGGCCTAATACATGGAATGGGATCCCAAGAAGAAAATCAACACATATCTCAAGCACCCCACGTAAAAGAAGAATTTGGACATTTCATATGGTCACCAATAATATGATCATGATGTTTTTTTTCTAAATGCATCAAATGATACTGAGGTAAGGACTAGGATGAAATATAAACAAATGTCTATGATATTTGCTTAGGATCTTTAATACAATCTTGAGATCACTGAAAAATAGGCTAATGAGATGGAAAAATAAACATAAAGAGCATGGTGACATCAGTGGCCTTCAACTAAGCCACAAGATTTCAAAGGGAAAAACTAACCTCCCTCTTCTATAGGAGAATAAAAAAATTTACAAGAGGGAGAGTCTAGCATCCAGAGGGAGTCTATTTCCCAAATAAAGATGGAAATTATAATATGTCTCCCTCATCCTAAGTTATTCTCTACATGTCCATATATTATTACTAAAATGTTGGGAATAACCACTACAAAGGAGAAAATTACATGTCTTCTAGACCAACAGAAGAGTACATTTTTTATGACACCTCTGTCACCACTTACAACAATTAGTCAGGTTAGTCTCCTCGATTGTCTACAAGGTTCTTTCTTATATATTCCATTTGCTCATTATTTTCCTCAAGTACCTCTAGTAAGTCCATCTCCATCCACTACCATCAATGATGAGGCATCTCCTCAAGCACTCCCTATTATACTATCCCCTCTTCCATTCACCCTTCCTTCCACCATTGTTGTCCCACTAACCATTCCTTCACCACCACCTACAGTGATAATTCCTTCCAATGTAGTTCCTTTAGTAATTTCACCATCTCCCTCACCTTCCACTTTTCCCATGGTCACTTACCAAAGGAAGTGTAAGGATCCTTCCACTTCTTTCAAGGGAAAGCAATTATAAGAAAGGCCATCCTTAGGTCTCCCCACCATAGAGGATTCCCTTAATGAGGAGGAAGCAAAGGAAGAGGACCTTATACAGGTAATATCTTTAGTTGAGTATTCAAATAATGAAGGATAAGAAGATGTATAAATAATGAAGGGGCCAGGACTTGTACTAAGTGAAGAGACAACCCCAAATGATGAAGAATCAGAGTTAGAATAAGCTAAGGCTATCAACTTGGAAGGTCTATAAGAAGAAGAAATTCTAGCTGACACTTTGGATCAGTAAGTGTTCATGGAAGAGCAAAGACAAAACATAAATTAGGTAATCTCTTCTCTTGTTTCATTTATTACCAGTGTAGATATTCCAACTATAGATTTATCTCTAGTTATTCCAAATATTCTTTTGTCTGGTTCTATTGACTCTCCCATTATATTAACTTTAAAGCAAATAAGGACTCCCAAGAATATAGTCCATTTTGAAAACTTGATAACTATTTCCATTTCTTATCCTAAAATGCCACTAGTCCTTAAGAAACATTCAGCTCAACTAGAGCTACCTATGCTACAATATTCACCCATATAGCCAACCACTATGACTATTTAGAAAACCCCAAGCTTGACCAAGTATGTGGTTGAATTCACTCCATTGAGAGAACCTTCACCATGGGAGATAATTGTCCATCCACCTCTCCAATTTCCAATACAAATAAATGCATCATTAAAACCACCAATAATAACACCTCATCTAATGACTCCTCCACCTTCCAAATCTGAAGCCCTGATCCTACAAAATAAAAATATAGGAGAACTTGTTATTCCCCAATGGGAAAAAGAGATACAAAATAAAAGGGATGAGAGATAGAACCAAGTTGTCACAAAGTTACCTATAGTCTCTACCCGATTTGACAAAAAGAGTGGAACCATCCAAAGAGCGAGGAAGAGGAAGGCATTGAATTTGGATACAAGTGAAGAAATGGAATTTGAACAAAGAGAAAATCTATTTTCCTTGGTAAAGAAATCCAAAAAGGATTCAAGTCATCCTAATGAATATATTGGAGATTTTTATATTTTGTGGACACAACTTTTGAAGCTATGAAAGAAATATATAAAATCAAAGAGGAAGTATAATAGATATTATTGTAGAGACATACTATACATGCTCCTTGAGAGATAGTTGATGATGTGCAAAGTGAAGCTACTAAGTTGTATAACATTTTACATAATATTCAAGTTTCTAGATTAGGAAGCCAATTAGATAGAATAAAGGTACTTAAACTTTGGCACCAATTGAAAGAATTAGAGAAAAGATTGAATTTTTTGGTCTAGTGCTCTCAAAGTAGTGTTTTCAACCAATTTGAATTAATGTCTAGCATGGATACATCATGGTACCTTAATTATGCAATTAAAAAAAAGGATTATTCCTTCAATTGACACACACAGTTTAAGGCTCTAGTGGGACATTTTACAAATTTTACTGATGTGATTACCTCTATAGGTGAATTAGTCAACATGCTAAATTTTGAGATCTCCTCCAAGCAATGACAAACAACTTCAAGGAGGAAGTTGAGGGAATAATATATATAACCAATGATAAAATTTTGTAATTGGTAAATTTTGCCAAGAAAAGGGTAACAAGAGATGAGGATGTAGGAGTAGAGTTCAAGAGCTCAGAAGTTAAATAGACAAGGTTGATGGTTGAAGCCATCAAACTCTTCAAACCTTCCTTACTCAATTTTGACATCATTAATAAAGAGTTTGAAGTTGCACACCTATTATTTGAAGAACTCAGGGTAAAAAAATAGCTTTAGGGTCAAAACCAAGCACGTAGCCTACTACTAGTATTGCCACATCATCTTAGGGTTCCTAGTTTTTAGGATTTGTAGTCATGCAAACTCCTATGGGCCTAGTTTTGATTCCTCAAGGAACTTTAGTGGTTACTTCGATATCAACAGTAGTTACCCAGTCATCTTCTTCCTCTAATAGTGCCACATCAACAAATTTACATTTATTTTCATGTCTCGACTAAGTTGGAATGTTGGTTCCAAATTTACTTTGCATATGTGTATCATATTTTTAGATGAGGAATGTTATTTTGAGTAGCCATTATTGTACATGCATCTTTTGCATGAGATTAGCATATAGTGTTATTTTTGGACTTCATTTGAGAGACGAGTCCTTCCCCATCCCTAACTTATCTATACTTGTATCCTCCTATTCCAAATGGAAGAGAAATTTATCTTTAAAATTAATACGAAATTTTGAGGAAAGTTCTACAATTTATTTTTATGTGCGAATCTTGATTATTCTCCAATTTGTGGATTGTGTAAGAAGTGTTGTCATTATGGTATTTAGTTTCTTGGTTGTGTACAAGTTTTCTTTACATACAATTATTTATTTTATGTTATTACAAATTTGAATGCCTTTGGTATGATAATCATAATCCCCCTTTGTGCATGTGCTAGTGCAATCTAATAAATGTGGAAACCTTTAATTGGTTGTGCTTAAGTTTTTTGTATTTTTGTTCCTTTGACTCTTGATTGTGTCTAATTATTAGTGTGATTACAACAAATTGAAATGGATATTTGGTTCCTGATTACTTGTCCAATCTTGAGTTCAAATATTGGCTTAGAAGGTTTTCATCTTATATGGTTCATAGACCTCCTTTTCTGCTCTACCTTTCCATCCTTTTTGAGTTTTTTTGATGTTCTTCCCACCTTATCCATCCACCCAACTCAATTAGACTTAGGTTCACCCATATCCAGTTCATCCATGGTAAACAATCTGCTTTACTCACTACCATTCCACCACTAAGTTGTTTATAAAACTGAATACCTTGCAACTCATGCCTTGGAGTGAATAATTTTCATTGATCCTAAAACATTAGAGGATACCTCATAAGGTTATTAGGGTTTGCATTAAACCACATCAACATGAACTTATTCTGGTACTAGAAGGAGGGATTGAACCTCTACCTCTATTTCTTTGAAAATAATCCCTTGATTTGCACTGGAAGCACCCAAAATATTAACATGGTCAACCTCAAACATTAACTTATTCTTCCCACCTTTGGAAATCCATAAAAGAGTTGGATATAATAAAGGAGTTAAGGGAGGACCTAGATCTCATTAATTTTCTCCAAGCAAACAACCTCATCTTTCATTATTTCTAATGGCCTAATTCTAGGTGCCAACTCAGGATCTAACCTAGCTAAACGTCTCTGCCATTAATGTCATTGGGGCTATCCATGATCTACCTAGAAACCCTGAGAAATATCTTCCTTCCTTTTATCCCTCAAGAGGAAGGACATATGAAGAACATGTCAAGGCCTTTAAAACTGATTTAGGGATATTGAATTCAATCCCTAAAGGCATGGATTGCAGACTATCTCCCTTCACATTGCAAGATGTTGCCTATGACTAGTTTATTAATATCCTAAAAGGTTCCATTACATCGTTAGAAAAATTTTAAAACACCTTTTTGGCATAGTTTTACTAGGTCACTAGTGCAAGTGCTTCTTATCAATACTTTGCTAGCATGAAAAGAGAGCCAAGTGAGTCAATCCAAGCCTTCAAAGCTAGATTCCAAAAGATGTATACTAGGCTTGAGATTACATACAAACCAAATGAGGCATTGGCCCTCAAGATGTACAAAAATAACCTATACCCTATGACTGTTATCTTCTATTGTAGAGTTGTTGGTATTGATATGTTACCTTTGGCTTATGATGAAGCTATCAATATTGATAAATAATTGAATCCTCAGCGTAAATTCTTAGATCCACTCAATCTTGGTCTTATTTTTTTGGCTTTCAATCCAATTCCAAATGCAAAACAAAACACTATGGCCAAAACTAGAACCAAGTGTATAACCAATTGTCATTAACCCATGTTCCACCCAATCGACATCTTAGCTTCCTAAACAATTCCAGGCCCAACCAACAAAACCAAAACCAATCCTTGATACTGGTCAATACCACTACTACATAAAATACTAATTTTGATTCCATAAAAATAGAATTAGAATTGATTTAGAAGATGATGTAAAAATTAAGCAACGAGTTTCTAAATATGCAAAAACATATGCATAACACTAGAAGACAAAATACCAATCAAAGCTTTAGATTCCAAAGATACAACAAACTTTTCAATATGTCTATAAATAATAAAAAACAAGTTCTATCTAATTGGATGCTAGAGATCAATATTATAGAAGCAACCCTTCCTAATTGGTGTAAGGTTCATAACACAACATATGGGAGCTAGACTATATTGAGTTTTGTGCTGCCTTGGAGATATTTCAAAAGGAGAGGGACAAGAAAGAAGATTTCACTTGTCAGAAGGAACCATCCTGCTCCATTGGTTTAGGACATCCAAGCATGGCCATGGTCTTTAAGACCTATGACTTTTCAATCCCAAAAGATGATGAAAATGAACCAAAGGATAACACAGATGAGATTTAAGCTTTCCAAAAGTATCAACAAGTAAGGAATAATTACAATCTGAGGATTAAACAACCTATCACTACTTCGACGCCTTCGAACAATAACACTACCATTCATTTAGATGTTAAGGCCAATTATAATCTACCTCCTGCCAAGGGAGATAAGCAATTACATACTATAGAGCCACACAAAAAAGGAGGGTACAATATTATTAAATACATAAAAAATGTCAAAGCTAACATCAACATTCATGAGTTGGATCAAATCATTGAACAAAGAGAGTTGTTTCTTAAGGCCTTAACTAGAAGTGTGACTATTGATAAGTCAAAAGTTATTCCTAAAAATGTGATGGTATATAAGGATAAGCCTAAAGTACCACTTAATCTATTGATTATCAGAGTGTTTAGAAAAAATGTGCACAACTACTTGGTTGACTTAGGTGCCTCAGCCAATGTGATGTTAACAACTATATGCCAAAATTTATGCTTGAACCTTGATAAGTGAAAAAGGGTGGTCTTAAAATTAGATAAGTCTTATGTCCCATGTGTTAGAGAATTAAAAAACATGCACATTTAGTCGACATCTGAACCATGTGTATTAAACCATTGACATATTGGTTGTTTACATTCCATAAGCTTATGGTCTATTGCTAAGTCATGATTGGTCTAAGACACTAAATGGGTACATAGCCACTAATTTCTCGCACATGTGGTTACCTTAGAAAGGAGTAGCCAATCTGAGTGGATCGTGAACTAAAGATGAAACATATCAGCACAAAGGAGAACGTCATAGAAAAAGGGTTGACTTCACATCATCACATGTAGGTGTATACATGTTTATCACTAGATAAGAACATGTATTACAGGAATAAGAATTTGAAGATCCTTCTCAACTATGGACTCTTAATTTTGATGGAGCCAGATTAAAATAAGGTTTTAGTGTTTGAATAACCCTAATAGACCCAAATGGTAGGTAGTCCTTAGATGCTTATAGGTTGTAATTTCCTTATACCAATAATAGAGTTGAATATGAAGCCCTGATCTTTAGCCTTTAGTTTTCATTAAAGTAAAATGTCAAGTAATTATGGAACTTTGATGTTTCAAAACTGGTTATTAACCAGATTAGGAATAATTATCAATCGAAGCTCACCTATTTAAATAAGTATAAGCATCGATCATGGGATATAATTGAGTCCTTTTAAGGATTCAACATCAAAATCATCTCAAGAGAAAAAAATCAAATAATAAATTCACTAGCAATCTCAATTGTTAATCTAACACTACTCCAAGAATCCAAAATGTAGAAATTTTCCATGGAGTTCATTCCATGTCCCTCTATTCCAGATAATGTGGATAAATTCCAAGTGTTTAAATATGATCAACATATTGTGTAATATATGACTAGTTATGGAGCCTTCAAATCTCAGCTGATAGATGAGAAGGATGTTGAACCCATGTAAATTAAAGATCTAGGAGGGGATAATGTCTTCTAGTTAAAGGAGAATCACATCCTCTGGGGAATGGTTTCCTTATAATAGGTCTTTGATGTAGATCCATAAGTTCATAATCAAAACAACCTAGAGTAACTAAGTTTGATTTTACCAAAGAGAATTTGGGCACTTACCAAGATCCTCAATTTGTGAATATTGGATTGAGTTGTATTGAAAGTGAGAAACAAAAATTGAATAATATTCTAATAGAGTATAAGGATTTTATTGCCTAGACATATGAGGATTTGAAGGCCTTCAACCCTAGGGTCATCACACATACTATTCCATTAAAGCCATATCATATGTCTTTCAGGCAAAGACATAGGTTAGTAAATCCTATTCTAGAACCTCTAATCAAATAGAGGTACAAAAACTACTAGATGCCATGATAATCTTTCCAATTAGACATTCTACTTGGGTAGCCAACCTAGTACCAGTCATGAATTAAAGTGTATAAATTAGACTCTACATGGACTTCAAGAACTTGAACAAAGCATCAAAGAAAGGCAATTACCCCTACCTTCATTGGATGAGGTGATTCAGATGGTGAGTGGGTTCGAGATGATGTCCTTCTTGGATAAATTATCAAGCTATTACCAAGTGCTGGTAGAAGCACATGATAAGATGAAGACTACCTTTACCACCAAGTGGGCAACTTATGCATATAAAAGGATGACATTTAGCCTAATCAATGTAGGAACTACCATCTAGAGAGCCATAGAATTCACTTTTTAGGGACTTGTTAGTAAATGCATCATCATATATATGGATGATTTGATGGTATATTCAAAAAATATAATTGATCATGCATATCACTTGCAAAAATTATTTGACAGATGTAGGAGGTATAAAGTATCACTTAATTCAAAGAAGAACATCTTTAAAGTTACTAAAGGGAAATTTCTAGGCCATATCATCATCAAAGATGGGATTTCCATTGATCCTAATCGATTTCAATCCATTTCTAAGTTGACACCTCCCAATAGTAGGAATAAGTTGAAGTCCTTCTTTGGTAACATAAACTTTGTGAAAAAATTCATTTCTAGATTTACAAAGATTATCAATCCATTAAACACTATGCTAAACAAATATGCCAAGATAGAGTGAATGGCAGAATCTTGGAGCGCTTTCCAAGACATCAAAATTGTCATTTCTCAAGTTTTAGTTGTGATTAGTCCAGACTTTGGTAAGGATTTTTATCTTTATTCATTTAATTTAAAGCATATTATAGTTATTGTGCTTACATAAAAGGTAGAAGATAATGAGCATCCCATTGCCTTCGTGAGTACTAATATGAAGGATGTTGAGTTGAAATACTCCATGATAGATAAGTAGATATATGCCTTGATTAAAGGCATAACTATGAAGAAATTCAAGCATTATATTTTGAAGAACAAAACATATGCCATTATTTCAGACCTAGCTATCAAGCACATGCTTGGCTAGAATGAGTTGGGTGAAAGAAGAGGCAAGTGGATGGCCAAAATTAAAGAGTTTGATCTTGAGATCAAACCAAGAAATATTGTAAGAGACTAAGGGATTATCCAACTAATGATCAATACTAATCCATGCATCAATATTAAATAAATTAATGAGACTCAGGCAACCAATGGTGAATGGTATGCCCAAATCATTCATTATCTGCTCATAGGAACATGTCCCCCTAAACTAAAAGAGAACAAAGGTGAGCCCTTATGCTCAAATCAAATCATTAAATGATCAATAAAGGAGTCTTATACATGAATAACTATGAGGGAATCTATTTGAGATGTGCTTATAAATGAGAAGTTGCAAACAACCTAAACAACTTACACTAGAAGATTGGCAGTGGGCATCTCTCAGGTAACACAATAGCCCATATAATTATGAGGATGGGATATTGTTGACCTATAATCTTCAAATATGCACACAACCATGTTAGGAATTGTTATGGTTGCCAAGTATTTAAGAAAAGAGAAGTGAATATTTCCATGCCTTTGTATCCAGTCATTGAAGGATGTCCCTTTACCCAACAGGGCCTTGATTTTATTGGGGTGATAAACCCAAACTCTTTAGTAGGACACAAGTTTGTCCTAATAGCTATTGATTACTACACTAGGTGTATAAAAGTTGTAGCTACAAATATTTCTAGAGAAATTGATGTTATGAAGTTTATAGAAGAAAAAATATTGACTATGTTTGGCATGTTATGCCCTTAACCTATAGTGTGTTTAAGGATATGTGTGGCCGATTTGTGGTTTACACATCTTCATATTAGCTTGTTGTATTTCTCTATGTTTTTAGTATGGTCGGACTATGGATTAACCATAGCTAAGTAGATTATATATAGGAGGTAGTGGCTATTCTTTTATCATTATATTATGAATTCTATTCTTATTACATTATTGTGGACATTGCCCCCTCGAAGTGGCTCAGACGTAATATTCAAGTATCCTACTATTTTACCAATTGATATTATGGATCTACTTATTATACTCTTAATTTTTCCACATATAATTCTACTATGGTGAATCATCTAAGTAATTTCCTTATAAGTGGTATCAGAACATCGATTTGGGCAAGTTTTTACGACGCATTTTTTTGGATCTATTGTCATGAGCACTAGAAAGCCAAAAAAACATAACTTGTGATCCAAGAAGATTTGATTTTTTTTAGCTGGGAATTTTTTTTACCTCGTATAAAGTAGCAATCATTGGATTCATCTCTGTGAGATGATCTCAATGGTATATTATACTAGTACACTTTTTTAGGTCAAATTTTTTTCACCCTTGTGCACAATAACAGTCATTGGATTCATCTTGATGAGATGATTACAATGGTGTATTCCATTGGTACATATTTTTAGGGATAAAACCCTCCTAGGTTTTATGCATGGATGGTCCAAATACTCATGATCATGGGAAAGGTCAAGAAACTCAAAAAACACCTCACAAAGATGACATGGAATCTGAAACTTTTGATTTATCTATTTTGGAGGTAGTTCAACAACTTAAGTCAAAGTTGTAGGGAATGGTGAAAAAATATGATTTTGATACAATTCAAAGGGACATTATAGGTTTGACAAGGGACTTGGATAACATTAAGGATCAATTACAAAAAATATCTAGGCAATTGTCTAAATTTTTAGCTCAACCACTAAAAATACTCCTCTACCACTTCAATTTGGTTCTCCTACTCCAAATAATATCAATACAAATTCTGGCCCTAAGCTAATGTTGCCAAAAGTGGACCTACATAAGTTTTATGGTATTGATCCACTCACTTGACTCACTCAAATTGAAAATTTATTTGATCTACATCAAACTCCATGTTTGCAAAAAGTGGTTATGGTCTCTCTCTATCTAGAACTTGAGCCATTCATTTGGTATCATTTGTTGTGTGCTAAAAAAAAGAAGGGTGTCCCAATTTCATGGTCAGTATTTTTTGAGGAGTTGCTGCTTCACTATCACAATAATGTCTTTGAAAATTACTTCAATCAGCTAGCCAAATTGTTCCAAACTAGGATTGTCAAGGACTACATTCATCAATTTCAAGTTCTCTCCTTATGTGTGGTAGACACCACTGAGGACAATTTGACTGAATTATTTATGGGTGGCCTCAAAGATAACATCTAATTGGAGGTTCACATGTTTCATCCTAGTACTGTATCTGAGGCCATACCAAAAGCATGCATGGTTGAGTAAAAATATTTAATCAGATGAAGACCTTTCACCAATCTTCATGAATACACATTTCTAGCACCATCATTTCATCAGCCTACTAGATTGACACCTCAACAAGTGAAAGAAAAGCATGCAAAAGGTTTGTGTTTTAGTTGTGATAGAAAATGGATCAAAGGGCATCGATGTGTTGAAAATAAGTTGTTTTACATTAATGGAACCAGTTATGAAGAAAAAGATGAGGAGGCTTTAGGGGAAGAGTTAGAAGAACCTGAGGATGAATCTGAAGATTCTCAACCTACTATTTCCTATCATTTACTTCTAGGCATTAGTACTCCTCAAAGTCTTAAAGTAGTGGAGTTCTTGAAGAAACAGAAGGTGACTATGTTAATTGATTCTGGGAGTACACATAACTTCATCAATAGTAAGTTGTCTACTCATTTAGATTATTTCATTTACCTAGTTTTAGACTTTTAGGTCATGATTGTAGATGGTGGTATGGTCAATTATTCTGAAAAATGTCATAGTATTAGACTTATTATGGGAGATTATTTTTTAGATTCCCCTATGTTTGCTATTCCCATAGGTAGAGATGACATTATTTTGGGAGTGCAATGGCTCACAACTTTGGGCATTATTAATATGAATTTCTAGGAATTATTCATGAGGTTCCATTCAAAAGGAGGTACTTTTAAACTACATAGATTACGGGCTAAATCTCTACAACTAGTTAGTTCCCACCAGATGACAAAGATTCTCAAAAAAGGTGCAAAAGGTTTTGTGGCACGCTTATTTTCCATGAAGGTTCAATCAACCAAGGAGTCTATACATCTTAATTTGAAAAAGGTGTTGGATGACCATTATATTCTTTTTGGTGACATGCCAAAAGGACTTCCTCCAAGTCATACACATGATCATCCCATCAAACTCACTCTAAGAAGTACACCACCTAATATCAAACCCTATAGGTATCCCTATACCTAAAAGAGTGAAATTAAAAATATGATACAAGAGATGTTGGAAGAAGGAATCATTCATCATAGTCAAAGTGAATATTCCTCCCCAATGGTCATGGTGTGGAAGAAGGATGACAGTTGGAGGATGTGCCTAGACTACAAAGAACTCAACAAATACACCATCAAAGATAAGTTTACTATTTTAGTAATTGATGATTTGCTAGATGAATTACATGGTGCTATTTATTTTACCAAGTTTGATCTTCATTCTGGATATTATCATATTCACATTCATAATGAGGACATACCTAAAATAGATTTCAGGACTCATGAAGGTCATTATGAATTTATGGTCATGATTTTTGGCCTCACAAATGCACCATCTATATTTTAGAGCTTGATGAATACTATTTTTAGGCCATTTTTGAGAAAGTTTGTATTAGTGTTTTTTGATGATATCCTCATCTACAAATTTTTTTTGGGAAGACCATTTGAAGCAAGTGAAACATGTGATTTCAATTATGGAACAACATCAACTTTATGCCAAACCTTCCAAATGTGCATTTGGTGCCCAAGAGCTGGAGTACTTGGGTCATATTATTTCACATGAAGGACTGAAAGTTGATCCTAAGAAAATACAAGCAATGATGGAGTGGCAGGTTCCCAAGACCCTCAAGAACCTCCATAGATTTCTGAGGCTAACTAGTTACTATCACATGTTTATAAAAAATTATTATAGAATTGTAGCCCCACTCACCTCTTTGCTAAATAAAGTCTCCTTATAGTGCACTGATTCAGCTACCAAGGCATTTGAATAGTTGAAAATGGTTATGTGCACCACTCCAATTTTGGTTACTCCTGATTTTTCAAAAACTTTTGTTTTGGAGTGTGACGCATCATGATATGGCATGGGGGTTATACTCATGTAAGAAGGTAGACCACATAAATTCAAAAGCCACCAAATTAAGGGAAAAAAATAGGCTCAAACCAATATATGAGAAAGAGATGATGAATATTCTACATGCAATGAAGTAATAAAGATCATATATGAAGGGTCATCACTTTCATGTAATGACTGATCATGATAGCCTCAAATATTTTTTGGAACAATGCTTGTCATCTAAAGAATAATAAAAATGGGTGACTAAAATGTTAGGATATGATTTTGAAATAGTGTATAAGAAAGGAAAAGAAAATGTGGTGGCAGATGCCCTCTCTCAATGATATGAATTATTTGAGGTATTGTTATGCACCATGACCATGTGGCAGGTAGATTGGCTAGAGGAAACAAGATTAGAATGGGAGAATCACAATGCTCCAAAGGATTCGATTCACAAACTTCAACAGGGTTCTAACGAATCTAAAAATTTATGTGGAAGGAGAATACATAATGGTATAAAGATAGATTATACCTTTGTAAGCATTCTCTTCTCAAACATAAAACTCTTTAGGAACTTCATGCATCTCTACTTGGAGGACACTCAAGATTTTTGAAAACATATCATAGAATCTGTAATCATATTTCACATGGCCCTACTCCTCCCTATGATTATACATTAGCTCACGTGCAGATTGCTGACCTTGATTATCCTACTTTGAGACATCCCCCACCTACTTGGACCTCTCTTGCATCATATTCTTATCCCCCATACATCCTTAGTTCATATTGGGCCTTTTGCACACAAGACATGCCTTTTTGGAGACCTCCCAGGAGCCTGTTGACTAGCCCTAGGCCTTATTTGACCCAAGTCATAGCTTGAGTGAAGAAAAATCATGGCTTAGGCCAAACGTTTCCTTCACCAAATCTATGGCCTAGGTAGAACGTGCCAAAAATCCCCAAAATGAAGTCAAATGACCAAAAAAGGTTAGTTTTAGGTCATTTAGCAGATTTGGGTGGGGATATATGCCTCTTTCTCATTCATTTGAGCCTCTCTATTCTAATTACATCCTTTCTTGATTATTAATCCCTCTCTTGACTCTTATGCATTCTTAAATCTCTCTTGATTCATTCTTGGCACTCTTGAGCTTGGTTGGGGATAGGGAATCCCATATGCTGCTACACTCTTTCTTAGAGAATCCATTGTTGTTCTTAGGTGTTATTACTTCAATGTGGCTTGATCCCAAGCTTATACATTTGGCATTACACTTGGTTGGAGCTTCTACACCATTGCAAGTTCTCACTTTACCTCTTCTTTTGGTCTTGGCTCTTGGTTTAGACTTCAGCTTACACCTAGCTTGGTCTTCCTCCTACATGGCTTCTTAGCTTGTATTGTTGGTTGGTAGAACATCTACACTTCATCTTTGAGCTTGATCTGAGGGTAATTTTCTATGTGAAGTGAAACTCCATTATTTTGTATAGTGTATATGCTAGGGTTTGAACTTTTTTAGTGAAATAATTATTTTCATGTATTGCTTACAGTAATTTCCAAAGTTTATTGCATGTGTATATGTTTGAAGAATAATTTCATTGCTTTAAATATTCCTTTGTTGCATACCATTAATCTCTTTGGAACCCTTCCTCATTGCAGAAGTAGAGATATACATGTTCAAAACACACTAGAAAACTTGCTCAAACATTTTCCCTCTCTTGTTAAAACTAGAACATTGCATTATTAGAAAATAGTAGTGTTGTTTTGAAAAGATAATTCAAATCTAGAATAGGCATGCTCTTGAACCCTTACTTAAAAATGTCTTTGTTGTGAAAAATGTCTTTCATTTGGCCTCAAAGTGCCTTGGTAACTAGATTTGCATTTCATCAGTTATCTCATTTCATTCAGTATTGTTCCTTTCATATTGTTTATGCAACCAATAGTATAGTTTTAGCCACTTGATTTATTGTGTTTGGATTAGCTAGAGTTGCTTGCATGCTTTGTGTGATTGTTCATGCTATCCCCAACTTGCTTTACAAGTTTTTCTATATCTTGGTGCAAGCCATCAAACCAGATAGCCACTATAGACCTCATGTAGCCCATAGAACCCTTGATCCTTCTAGCCTCTTAGTGGTTTGCTTTAGCACCCTGCCAAACATTGGTGGTTCCATTCAGATTCTTAGAGCTACATTCTAGCATGCCTGATGGGAACTCACATACGATTTTACATTAGTTCTATCCCATTTAGATCCCTCTTAGATAATTCCCCTCTATTAGTTGTTAGGATTTGCTTTCAGTTATGTTTCGTCTCTCACCTTGGTTGTTTTATCCTACTTTAGTTTTGTGTCTTTCTCCCAGTTAGTTCTCCATCGGTTTGCCTTTTTTGTTGTCTCCTATGTTGTTCATGTTTCATTGCACCCATGGTCAATATCCCACCTTTGGGATGCCAATCCTGATGGATTCAGGGTCTCATCCTTGAGCACTACTGAACAAGCCATACTTGCAATGGAATGACATAGACACCATAGGACCCAAGAGCTTTCCTCAACCCAACATGGTATTATACACCTTCTCATGTTCAAAAAGGAATAAGAGCGATAGGACTATAACCAATGGACTTGGTCTCATTTTCACCAGTCCTAGATTCATTCATCTAAGGATGTTTTATCTCAGCCTCATGTTGTGCCTCATTCACCCATTTGAGGTGATGAAAAACTCCTTATGCAGCTAGGGGTTGAGGAGGTACATGTAATCATTAATGATTGTTGTAGATGTCTTCATGTGAATGAAATGCTTCTTTATCCACTTAGGAGTTGATGGCATGCTTCCTCTAGAAATAAAACCCTACACCTGCTTGGTGTTGAGTGCCTTGACCAATTCTTGGGTAAGTTCCCCACATATTTCCTAGTTAGAGACTCTAGAGCAAGAACACCCTCATATCTATACCATGGGTCATAGGTATTATAACTCAAAGAGGTATCCCTAGCCTGGGGGTTCCTCCTATCCTCCTAGTCTTTATTTTAGAGTTTTTGATGAGCATGCAAATTTTGATCACCAACTGTGGATTAGAGATCTGTGGGATGCATATCGAGAACATCAATGGCCACTAGTTAACCCTCATGTGATGACACATGATTGGCACCATGGATATCTTGGTCATCATGACCATTTTTAGGAGTATGCCATGTCTTCCCATCACACTCATGGGGACCATCACACTGCCCATGGCCATTCTCCACCCCATGGTAGAGATGATTTCCATCATGAACATCCTCCTTATCAGGAACCTCCCTGGCATCATCTTCCCCATGGTCATGGTCATGGTGATGCCTATGGGCATAGGTAGCATCATCACCATCATAATCCCCCTCTCAAAGTTCATCATGAGCCTGCTATCAAATGTGTTTATGAGGATCTCCAATAGAATCCTCTAGCCCCTTAGGTGCATGTTATTCCCCTTCCTACTCCTATCCCTGAACTACTTAAGTTCAATGGGACATGAGACTCCAATCCTATGGAGCATATCATGACATTCATGATGGTGTGTATGGATTGGGAATAGGTTGAAGGCATGATGTTAAAGCTCTTTGATTGTTCTCTATGAGTGGAAGCTCTTATCTGGATTCAAAATTTGCTACCAGATTCTCTTTATCATTTCCATCTCCTTTTAGATTACTTCCTCCAATATTTTGATATCTCTAGGTCTTTTAACCTTGGCATCCAATCACTCACTTCCATGGTGCAGGCTGAGGGTGAGTTTAACTTTGATTTTGTGTGTAGATGGCATTCAACCATTCATACATGCAGGACTAGGCTCTCGAATGACCAACTTTATGATATGTTCATGTGAGTATTGAGGTAGGAGGTTCACCTTGAGGTCCTCAAGCATGAACTTACCTCTTATAATGAAGTTTTCAATGAGTGTCTAAAGATCTGACTGTTTGAGGTGCATGTGGGCATGTGGCCCATAGCTTCCCAAAAGTCATCCTCTTCATGCAATCACAATTTTAATATGATTGGTGATGGTGTCACTGATTCTCCTCCTAAGAAGAAGGATAGTTGTGAGTTCAATGCTTTAATCAAAAATCCAACTAAAAAGAAGGATTCTAAATCAAGCACAATAAAACAATAGACAATGTTTCTTTATGACCCTTCTAAGTTGTGCAAGCCTCACCTGTCTTATATTTCTCCTTTTATGAAACCCAATTGTAAGTGGAATGTTTTCAAGGAGCTTCTACCTAAACATGATAAAGAGAAGAAGAAGAAAAAGAAGAAATCAAAGGCTAAGGTCCCATGTTCCTCTTCTTATTCTTCTACCTCTTCTAAGTCCTCTTCTTAGGTTGACTCGAGAGGGAAAGCTAAGCACGAGAGTAGAAAGGTTGTTGTTGCTGTTGATATAGCCTCTACTGGGTATGAGTGCTTTGTCAACATGCACTTTGGTCAAGCCACTAACCCTATGAGAGAGAATAATGGTGTTGGACCCCTAGTACATCCCATGGGGGTAGGAAATCCTAAGGTTAGATTTAACTTTAGGCATAACATTTCTCCCTAGGCTAGACAACATCCTCACTCCATCATAGAGGAATTACAGGGCCTCTTTGTTGGGATCTCTATTTCAGACCTTCTTTTCCTTTGATTGAGGAAATGAGACTCATCTTTGATGACGTTGGTCTCCCTCATGAGGCTTCTCTATGTGATGATGTTGAAGTTTAATTCAACTCTAATACACATGAGCACCTTCATCTTCTCATCTTATCTTTTGTCAGGCACCTAGAGCAACAAACATGCTCTGATACCACTTGTCAGGCACCTAGAGCAACAAACATGCTCTGATACCACTTTGTTGGGGGATCACATGAACAACACCTATTCTGATCCCACTTTGTTAGGATCTTGCTCCTCAGAAAGAGCACAGTATGATTACCAAATATAAGCAATTATAAATGTGGAAATAACCAGAAATACAACTACAATTCACCAATAGCATAGAATATGAGAGACAATACACTATCTTGTATTAACACTTTACAAAAAGAATACAATAAAGAGCCGCCACACTCTTCCACCTTACAGAGGCTTCCCACACCTCAAGTGTATAGTAATTCTTCTACAGCACTCTCCTACCAAAAATGGTCCCAACAACCAACTCACAAATAGAATTGATGTTCACCTCTCCAACTAGTCAGTAATAACCCTGCCAGTTCACCAAGCACTCCAAAGTACTTCAAGTTGATCTCCCATGAACCTGCAACCTACAATACAATAGACCATACTCACACATGTAGATCTCCTATGAGCTTGCAACAACCTGCAACTCAATGATCTTACACTTAGAAGGAACTTCCTTGCCTTCCTTATCTTATTCTGATTACAATACATGCCAATGGGTCTATAAATAGATCCCAGACTTAAACAATAACTTAGACTCTTAATTTAGACAATTATCCTTGCAGCTTAAGACTCTAACTGGCCTTTACATGCAAACACTTCGTTCACTTAACTAACTATCCCTGTAACGAGTAGTTCTGGAACACATAGGCGACCGACGCCGGTCCCTGCTTGTCTGGTTCTATCGACGTCAGCTGACTCCCTGCCGTCGCCGGTGGCCTTCTACACTGGTCATGATCGACGTCGATCCCTGCTGCCGATGCCAGTGCTCCTGGATCTTAGCAACCTTTTGTTCCTTCAGTTTGTAAAGAGTTGAAGCTTTTAGCTCCACAACTCAATAATCTCCCACTTGGAGATAAACAACTGCAACCTGTACCTGTACCTATACTCTGTCTAGTTTGTTCCCTTGGCTTTGTATCCCTCCTCAAGATCACTCTTGAAGACCAACCACCACAAATCCTGTGGTGCAAAACCTGTCATCCAAATCACCTGCCACATCCACATCTACAAACCATGTAGAAAA
The DNA here is from genome assembly GCA_037957365.1 of Torreya grandis. Taxonomy (NCBI): domain Eukaryota; kingdom Viridiplantae; phylum Streptophyta; class Pinopsida; order Cupressales; family Taxaceae; genus Torreya; species Torreya grandis. Next base: position 8,311,179 of record JARHVA010000080.1, on the reverse strand, counting down.
TAACCTGAACCTGCATAGCATGTGCACCTGCTGCTAGTCCCTGTAAGAATCCACTGAACTGTCCTCAAATGGTTCTCTCCCGGATTGGCTCCAACTTGTGACAACTCCCACTGCTTGGGAAAAATTAGGTTTAGTACATACCATGCACTCAACCTCATTATGTGAATCAAGACACCTATTCTAAGAACTGTCCAACCATCGGCGTGCTAACCGGTCTCACACAATCATCCTAAAACAAAGTCAACATATGACCTACCATGTCTCTAGAACACACTCATGCCAAAGAATCTTGTTGCTCCTAGATTCTCCATGACAAACACCTGAACTAGCTTTACCTTTAGTTCAGCAATACCCTGTATATGTAACCCTGCAACAAGCACATCATACAGAAATAGGATAATGTAGCCAATATTATCCAGCCTGGTAAAGAGAAACACAATGATCAAACCTCCATTGCCCTGTAGCTAATACAAGACCATATACCCTGATCTTCCATCTCACGTATCCATTTCCACTCTTCTTCATCCTAAACATCCATTCGTCTCTCAGTGCTTACTTCCAACTGGCCACTCTACCCAAAATAACTGTTTGGTTCTCGTCCAAAGAATCACATCCTCATCCATGCCAAGCTCCCACTATTTCCTGGATCTACCTGTTCTGCTTCTTCAATAACTTCCTGGTCCTATGCCATAAGTGAGAAACAAGTAGTGTAAAGAAGGGAAATGATGAATTTAAGAACTTACTTACACCTTCAATCCTCCATATGGGCGCTTGAGACACCTTGACAGCTTGCTGTCCACCCAAAATTCGTCTCAATAATCGATGCCGATCACATCTCAGTCTGCACCCGACCGATGTCGGTTCCCTGCGACTGCCCCCTTGTCGACATCACTTTTTTTTTGGCCGACGCCGGTAGATATCTGCCCTGAGTCACCAACATCAGGCTGCACATAGCTGACGTCGGTCCCTATTGGATGTCGATGCCAGTTTTCCTGCCGACGTCGGCCTCTGTGTTTTTCTAGTGAGACCTGACTTTTTCCTGCAAGCTCTGTTTGGATCAAATCCTTCTCCAAAACACCCTTGCTCTGCTCAGAATTCTTCTACATCTTGTGCTGAACTCTGTCCATCACCTTCTCCTTGAAAACCAAGGCTTTCCTATTCTTATCACTAACATCGAATTCCTCAAGAAACATCACCTTCTTCTTTTGTATACAGAAACCACAATCCATACCTTCCAAATCTGAAAGCATATCCTTTGACTCAAGAACAAGCATCTCCTTCTTATCTATGTGACCAAGCCTATCAAGCCACATCTCTGAATCTACAGCTGAAGTAGATAACCCAGAAAGAGAGTCAGTAATATAAGTAGATAGATAAAGTGTACCTACTTTCTTACCTCTAGCTACAATAAGTGTACCCTTGGTAACCTTCCAAGAGTCCACTGTGAGAGTTACTGTGCAACCCTCATCACCCAAACTTCTAACAAAAATCAAATTCTGCTCCAGAACTGGGACATGCATGACCTCCTTTAACACCCATGTGTTACCTATCTGCAGTTTTAGCTTCACTTTCTCTTTGCCAACAATCTGACAAGGTTTACCATCCCCTACACAAATTTCTCCAAAGTCTCCCTGGACATACTCATGAAAAAATTCCCTATGTGGGGATGCATGAAAAGAGGCACCAGAATCTAAAACCCAAGATTCTACTTTATCCAAAGAACATACCAGAGCATCCCGTGTAGCGTAATCTGCAACATCTGCTTCTTCTTCATGTCCTTCATGCTGATCTTCACCTGATCTGCAATCTCTCTTTAAGTGCCCTTGCTTTCCACACTTCTAGCAGGTTATTCTGCCATACCTGGACTTGGATCTTCTGCCTATCTTGGACCTTGATCTCCCATGCTCTATCTTTTCTCTTTGCCTTCCTCTGCCTTCAACACTCAAAGCATTTCCTGATGATTCACCTGTGTTATTCCTGCGTATCTTTTCATTCAAGATCACACTCACAACATCATCCACTTTTAAGACTTTTGAAGGAGACACAGTATTAGAAACTGCCATTACCAAACCTTCCCAACTTTCAGGTAATGAACACAAGATTAAGAGAGCTCTAATTTCATCATCAAATACAATATTGACTGAACTTAACTGGTTTACCAAACCGTGGAAATCACTAAGATGGATATGAACAGATCCACCTTCCAACATTTGCAAATTAAATAAATGCTTCATAAGAAATACCTTATTAGAAGCTGAGGGTTTTTCATATAAATTTGCCAAAGATTCCATCAACTCCACCGTTGTCTTACACTGTGATAAGCTAGAAATCACAAATGATGCAAGACTCAATCTAATAGATCCCAGAGCCTTCCAATCAAGAACCTCCCATTCTTCATCTTTCATATCCGAGGGTTTGCAGTTAACCCCTCCCAATGATAAGTACAAATCTTTTTGATACAGATAATCCTCAATCTGCATCCTCCACAATTGGTAGTTCTAGCCATTAAACTTTTCCATTCGTAGCTAACTGTCTTCTGCCATTGCTCAACTCCCACTCAAACAGAAACCCTGTGAGTAACCTGTAATCAAAACACACTAACCAGATCTAATCCAATCTGTTAGTATCCCAACCAACAGCTCTGATACCACTTGTCAGGCACCTAGAGCAACAAGCATGCTCTGATACCACTTGTCAGGCACCTAGAGCAACAAACATGCTCTGATACCACTTTGTTGGGGGATCACAAGAACAACACCTATTTTGATCCCACTTTGTTAGGATCTTGCTCCTCAGAAAGAGCACAGTATGATTACCAAATATAAGTAATTATAAATGCAGAAATAACCAAAAATACAAGTAACTAGAATTCACCAATAGCACAGAATATGAGAGAGAATACACTATCTTGTATTAACACTTTACAAAAAGAATACAATAAAGAGCCGCCACACTCTTCCACCTTACAGAGGCTTCCCACACCTCAAGTGTATAGTAATTCTTCTACAGCACTCTCCTACCAAAAATGGTCCCAACAACCAACTCACAAATAGAATTGGTGTTCACCTCTCCAACTAGTCAGTAATAACCCTGCCAGTTCACCAAGCACTCCAAAGTACTTCAAGTTGATCTCCCATGAACCTGCAACCTGCAATTCAACAGACCATACTCACACATGTAGATCTCTTATGAGCTTGCAACAACCTGCAACTCAATGATCTTACACTTAGAAGGAACTTCCTTGCCTTCCTTATCTTATTCTGATTACAATACATGCCAATGGGTCTATAAATAGATCCCAAACTTAAACAATAACTTAGACTCTTAATTTAGACAATTATCCTCGCAGCTTAAGACTCTAACTGGCCTTTACATGCAAACACTTCGTTCACTTAACTAATTGTCCGTGTAACGAGCAGTTCTAGAACACATAGGCGACCGACGCTGGTCCCTGCTTGTCTGGTTCTGCCGACGTTGGCCGACTCCCTGCCGTCGCCGGTGGCCTTCTACACTGGTCACGACCGACGTCGGTCCTTACTGCCGACGCCGGTGCTCCTGGATCTCAGCAACCTTCTATTCCTTCAGTTTGCAAAGAGTTGAAGCTTTTAGCTCCACAACTCAACATCTTTCAACCAACCTCTTTTTTAGACATTTCAGTGCTTGCAAAGAGGGCTCATTTCCTTCTCTACATCGAGACTTCTATGGATAATTACTACATCAAGTGGTGCATAATCGATGAAAGAGCTACATTGAACATCATGCCCCTATGTGTGTTCAATGACCTCAGGATCAATCAGAAGAAGCTCTCTGATTCTTGCCATAACTATGTTAGGTTTAATAATGACACATTTATGCTAGTTGAGAATGTGAAGCTCTAGGTTTAGTTTGGCCCCAAGATTGTCATAATAGAGTTCTGTGTGTTAGACCTTAACTTTTAATACAACATGATTCTTGGCTATCCTTGAACTACTGCCATATAGGTCATCATGTTGTCCACAAATTTGCATGGTGCAGTTTATGCATGAAGGTGAGGTTCACACCTTGGAGACTGACCTAGATCATTGGGCATTTCTCTATGCAAAGACAAAGCCCCTAAGTGAGGCTTTGGCTATTTCCTCATGGGGGTTTGTAGATTATCATATACCCCCTATTACTGAATCTCATTTATTCACGGATGAATGTTTCAACCCAGCTGATTATCGATTAACGTTTATCCCTTCAAAGTCTAACACGTGTCATCTGACTCCCCCTTCTACTATGCGATATGAGGCCAACCCATATCTTCTCAAAGATCTCTTTTAGGATGTCTCTTCAGATGTTGAACTCCCCCTTATGTCATGTTTTTCCCATTAGATCATAGGATTTATCTATGCATCTCCTACTGAGGTTGCTATAGTATCCAAGTCTGATCTTGAGTGTCATTTTATTTATGTTATGACATGTAACCTATTCAAGGAGAGAAAGGATTACACTAAGCTCATGTGGGCTTGCCGTAAGTATCTATATCCCCTTGATCACCTTGGTTTAGAGATTTCTCTCATAGATGGACCAACCTTAGGCCTTCTTATAGTGAATGTCCTAGCGATTGAACTTGAAGTGTTAGATGAGTCGCTCCCTCCCATGCCTGAGTGTTTTGAGGAAGGAAATGCTATGGATGTTGAAAGATATATAGATGTTAACCTTAACACTTCAGCAAGGCCTAAGATCATCAATATCAGTGTTAACCTTGATCCTAAGGAATGAGATGTTTTGGTCACCTTATTGCATAAATTTTTAGATGTATTCACTTGGGAATACACTAATATGAAGGGCATGGATCTCAACATAGTCATCCATAACCTTTTTACGAACATTGAACCTGGCCCATTCACCAAAAGCAATGACCTATGGCTCTTAAAGTCTCCCAATTGGTCAAAATAGAAATAGAGAAACTCATCCAAGTTGGATTTATCCAAGCTATTGACTATCCCTGATGGATTTCCAACATTGTCCCTATTCTCAAAAAGAATGGAGCCATTCAGATTTATATCAAGTTTTAAGATCTCAATATGGCCTGCCTAAAGGATAAATTTCCTACTCCTTTGACAGATCAAATTATTGGTTCCACCATTGGTTTTGAGATCATGTTCCTCATGGATGGTTTCTCTGAGTACAACCAGGTCTGGATTGCACCCAAACCAACACAAGATGACATTCACTACCCCATGGGGTAATTTTTTCTATGCCATCATGCCTTTTGGTCTACAGAATGTTGAGGCCACATATTAGCATACCATGACCCATATTTTCCTTGACCTTATCCATAAGATAGTTGAGTGCTATGTCGATGACCTCTTTGACAAATCTCACAAGCATAATGAGTATGTGTGAGACCTCAAAATCATCTTTGAATGTCTCTAAGAGTATCACATCAGTCTCAACACTGAGAAGTGCATTTTTGGCATTTTAATTGGAAACCTTCTTAGCTTCCTCATCTTGTAGAGGGGAATTAAAGTGGATCCTAACAAAATCAAGGTGATCCTTGAGATGCCTCCCCTACATAGCCTCAACTAGTTGTAGTCCTTATTAGGAAGACTCAACTTTCTCAAACATTTCCTGGAAGAGTATGCTCATAAATCCATACCCCTCACATGTCTCTTATGCAAGGACACTCTGTTCTTGTGGTTTACTGAAGTCTAACTGGATTTTGAGGAATTAAAGCATCTGCTTTATAATCCTCCCATCCTAATGGCATCCATTGAGGGGCATGAGTTTATATTATACACCTCTATCACTAATATTTCCATCGAGGGCATGATGTGCCAAAAGGATGACATAATCAAGGAGAGAGTTGTTTATTACATCTCTTGCACACTGGTTGGCCCTGAACTCAACTATTCTCTTGTTGAGCATTAGTGCCTTGCTCTCATGTTCACTATAAAGAAGTTACAACATTACATGTTAGGCCAGATTGCCAATGTGATTATCCTATGTGATCCACTTTGCTACTTGATCAACAAAACACATGTTGCTGGCAGGATTGTGAGGTGGATCATACTTCTTCAAGAGTTTGACCTCCACATTGTTAACCAAAAGTCCACCAAGGGCTTGGCTATGGTTGACTAACTCGATGAGTACCTACTACCCAACTTGGATGTAAAGGTAATTGATGATGCCTTTCTTGGTGAAATGGTCTATTTGGTCGACCATGTTGAGGTCTTCAAGTGTGATTGATATCAAGACATTATCTATTATATTGTAGACCAATCTTATCTTGATACCATGTCTTCACAAGAATTTTATCGAATGCATAAGCTCATCATTTACTATGTCATCATTGGTGGCATATTATTCAAGAGGGGTCTTGATGGTGTGTGGATGTAGTGCCTCACCCTTGAGGATATCCCTCTCATGATTGAGGAGTCCCACAGGAGCATTTATGGTGGCTACTTGGGAGGGTAGGCCACTGCTCAACATATTATCAAGATGGGCTAATACTAGCCTAATATTGTTAAGGATGCAGTTTAATACACCAAGAAGTGTAGGATGTGTCAAGTCATAGGGGATACTATCAATGCCTTGATTGACCTATTACACTCCATTTTAGTTGCTTAGCCCTTCTCAATTTGGGCTCTCAACTTCATTGGTGAGTTCAAACCTACCTCTTCTAATGGCCATCGTTAGTTCATCACCGCCACTGACTATTTTATAAAGTGGGTTGAGGCCATGCCTCTTAGTGGCATGTGTGGGAAGATCATCACCAAGTTTGTCCTGAGCTAACTTATTTTTAGGTTTAGGGTTTCCACTATGATCATGGCCAATAATGGTTCAGGCTTTCAAAGTCTTGAGATGCGTGAGTTCACTGAATGCTTTGGGTTCAGGCTTAATTTTTCCTCTACTCATTACCCCTAGGGAAATGGGCAAGTAAAGTCTTCAAATAAAACTTTGAAGAAGATGCTTCTTTGTACCATTGCCTAGTCTAAGAGAGACTGGCATCTCATGCCCTATCTTGCCCTTTGGGCCTATCAGACTAGCTTTCAAATGACCATAAGGGCAACTCCATAAACTCTCATGTATGGGTTTGAGGTTGTTCTTCCCTTAGAGGTATTAATCCCTTTGCTATGGGTCAAGGCATTTGATTCTCTCTCTGATGAGGAAGAACACATCACTCACCTCATCAAGCTTAAGTAGTTAGATGAACGATGACTGGGTGCTCTTCAGTACAATTGTGCTTACCAGTACTGTCAGCACCACCAATTTGAGAAGTTGGTGTTCCCTCATTAGTTTAAGATGGGTGATACAATCCTTATTTTAGATAAGGAACACTACAAGAAGGGCAAACTCACACACAAGTGGTTTGGCCCTTTTATCATCACTACCTCTCTAGAAAATGGGGCTTTTTATCTCTTGACTCTCAAAGGTGAGCCCCTGTAGGACTTGATCAATGGGTTATAACTCAAGACATTTCACATCTAGGGATCACGTGGCCCTCCAAGAAATTTTCCTATGGTGGTAAGGTGAACCTTTCCTCTCTTCTATCACTAATAACCTCTATGCTATTGGTATATGGGTGTGCACATTGATTCTTCATTAGTAGTCTCTACAATCTAATAACATGTATATAGTAGTCTATATTATATGAAGCATCCACATCACACATAAAATCATATACACATGTGCTAATAATGAGAAAAACATTATATAAATATCACCAAAAAAAACATGTTTTTCTCTAGGTAGATTACATGGGCTTGCAATCCCCAAAAATTGCCATGTGCATGGATACATATGCATGCCTAATTAACCTATGACTGGGTGATATCTATGATAGCCATGATCCAAGTGGAGATCTTGATCTCTACCTCTCAACCAGCCAAGTTATGATCTCCTCCAGTGTAGCTAGCTAGTTTGCCCTCACTCCAGGTGCCTCAATTCCTCTGGTTTGCTCTCGAGCTAGCTCAATTCATAGTCGATCGATCTCAACCTTTGTTCTCACTAGTCTCACCTTAGTCTCCACTATAGTCACCTTATGGTCTTCTGAATCAACTTATAACTATGTAATCCTATGCCATGCCCTCACTAGCTTGATCAAGGCTCATGCACCTACATACCATAATTGAGTATATGGCTCTACCCCCACTGGTAGATATGGTATCTACTTTGTCAGTGGTATGCCTACTACATCAAGGAATAGATCCCTCAATAAGATGTCCATTTGGGGTCTAGTCTAGCTAGGATGGTCTCCTACATACACACACATAGAGCACATATATTAGTCACATATTTGCTCTTGCTAAGGTTGATAATCAAGATGAAGTGATATCTAGCAAATACACTTATCTTTCTTAGCAGTGTTGATTGCCTCTATGGCCCTCCTACTAGTCATACTCCTCTTAGTGATGGTGATCCTTGCCATGGTGGCCTCTCTCTACTATCATCCCCCTTGCTCTACCTTGGCTATCGATTGGGCTCACCCTTAGTTGGCTTGGGCTGTGCCCATCTCCCTCACAGAGTCTACCTCCTCAGATGATGGTATGATCCCTATGGACCTAAGATCTCCTCCTATCCCAAGGAGGGCTCTATATCAACATCCTCCAACCATGATATAGACTTATAGTGATCATTGATGTAGCTCGATGATATGTCTAGATTTAAGGTGGTTCACACATGCCCCATCCTCTCTATGAACTATGCAACTAGTTTTATGCCCTCCTCTAGTTTAGGGTATGCCTTGTTGCCATATAGCATCCTTAGTTGCATTAGTGGGAGCCTCTCATAGGCCCAAGGCATGAGTAGACTGGGTTGTGTCAATTTTCTTGACCTTATGTGTTGGATGTGATCTAACTACTGGTATAATCTACTTAGGATGTACTAGCCCTAGGGAAATTTTTGTCTTCCTTTAACTTGTTAGACAATTCCTATCCATGATAGTGGTAGTCATCTTGTATTTTGGCCAATATAGAGCCTTCTAACCATGGTCCCTACTATCACTATCCAAAGAGTGGGTAACCCTGATGATGACTATAAGGTTTGTATTCCATGCTTATTTCACTATAGGTAGGGTCCTACCAAGTAGATCTTTGCTACTGCTATGTCATGTACCAGTGGTAGCTCTATCTCTCTGCTTGTTAGCTCTACAATGTAGAGTCTATAAACATCCTTTATGCTAAAGACAACCTCTATCTTGAGCCCCAACTAAAACACATGCCTCTCAAGTACCCATAGGGTCATTAATGCATTCATAAGATCTCTAAAGTAAAATAGTTAAGGTACATTACTAGCCACCAAAGTCTTGTACTCTGCAGGTGATCTTGGTCCACCACTAGTAGAGTGTCAGCCTCCTCGACCAACTAAGTAGGAACTCTCTCCCAGTTAGTTACCTCACATGATCCATCTAGTCATGCTGGCCTCTCTGACACCTATGAAGGTCTTCCCTCATTTGGTAGGTTAACTCCTTCACGTGTTTGCACAAGTAAGCAAACAGGCAAATGGATTAGCTAACTGGTCGAAAAAGAGTAACAACAAGTAAAAGATTGGTACACTACTATGTTTTCTATCTATTTTCCTAGTTTTCCTCCCTCCCTTCTCTTCTAGCCCATTATGGGCTCCCAAGGGGCATGTTTTGGCCCCATACTACCCAAGGTCATGGCTTTTTGGGAAAAGCCACGACCTACGTTGGGACACCCTGGGAGCCCCTAGGGCTCCTTGTTTCTCTTCCCATAGAGCCCCATTTGGACCCCTGTTGGTTGTAATTGATTCATATCACTGAGGTCATCATTTTAACTACTTGTTCCACTCAATTCATCTGTTGAATCACCTAGAATGAGTCAAAATCCATTTAGGACCTCTCATTTAAAATTTGCTCATAAGACTTACCTAGACCATCTTGTGCATCTCTGATACTCTCCCATGTCCTTGTTTGCTTTGTTTGGGATTTGGTTGCTTGTGGGCTCTCCTCTAACTCTCTCAGAGTGAAAATAAGAGTGAAAATGACCTCTTTTCTCTCCTTCAACCTCTTTTTAGCCCTTTTTCTTGATTTTTGTGAAGTTTTCACCCATTTTTATGTTTCAAACCATGAAACCTCTATCTTAAAGGTTTTAGAACATTTTGTGCACATTGCGAACCTTTATTTTTTAATTTGAGGTTTCCTTGGGCCTATTTTGGCACTCTTTGGTTCCCAAGACCCATTTTAGGTCCCCATCGACCTCCCAGGCCCATATCCCATCTCGTGGGCACCCAAGGATAAAAGTTACTATACTTTTTTTAGTTAGTCATTTCTCTAATTTTCCATAGTCGATCCATTCTAACTCCCTCTCTTTCTTGTTCATCATGGTTGTAGGTAGGGTTGTCAGCTAGCTGCAGTGGTTCAGGAGTTGCTCTAATCTTGTCAACTAGTCTTCATCTTCTTTGAACCTCCACCCACTTTCCCTTGTCACCTCTCACCATGGCTGGTGTTGATTACCTATTATGATTATGGCTTGGTTTCATTATTTGTTTCCCTTATATAACTTGCTCACGCCGCTTCACTTTTAGATCACCTTCCTGCAGTTGTTAGTCTTGTATCCTTGACCCCCATTATGGTGCACCTCTCAGTGGTGATTCACATCGATGGTGACATTTGGGGAAACCCAAAACCAACAATTACAACTTGGGTTATCAATCATTAGTGGGGCCATGAGCTTGTTACAATTGATTTCTTCTTTATTATCAAGATGAATCATATCATCGAGTATCACACAATCATTGGTGCCTTGACTGATGTCGATGAGTTAGGCACGTACTATGTGAAATTATTCTCTATATCAGTCTTAGTCGTGTCTCAAATCACTAGTGTTTAGGCCATCTTTAGCTCTAAGTTTTTACCCCTCTTTGAGGTAACACATTATTTTCTCTCTTTCTTTAAGGATGTGCAATTCACCCATATCCCTTGCAGGGAAAACACTAAAGCTAACACCCTAGTGAATGTCATTATAGATGGTATGATGTGATTTTATGTCACTTATTTCCCTTTTTTATAGGAGCTAGAGCTAGAGCTAGAGTTGGATTATGCAACATTTTCACTCTCACCCTTGGATTGTACCATTGACTTCTTCCATCATCATCCTTATCTGGTAAGTGCAGGTAATGTTTCCTTTTATCTTTATAGTTCTACATTTTATTTGATTTGGTGTAGATTTTAGGTACTGCACATCACTCCTTGTTCATTTGGATACTGACTACTTGTACCTCAGGGGTATATGTAATCGTACTTACCATGTCCCTACTCCTCCCTGTGATTATATATTAGCTCACGTGTAGACTATCAACCTTAGTTATTCTAATCTAAGATATCAACCACCTACTTGGACCTCTTTTGAATCATATTCATACTCCCATACATATGTAGTTCATATTGGGCCTTTTTCACACAAGATAGGCCTTTTTAGAGACCTCTTGGGGCCTTCTAGGAGCCTATTGACCAACCCTGGGCCCTATTTAACATAGGTTGTGGCATGGGTGAAGGAAACCCATGGTTTAGGCCACATGTTTCCTTCACCAAATCCATGATCTAGGCCATGGCTTGGGTAGAATGTGACAAAAATTCCCCAAATGAAGTCAAACACCAAAAAATGGCTACTTTTAGGTTATTTGGTAGATTTGGGTGGGGATATATGCATCTTTCTCATTTATCTGAGCCTCTCTCTCTTCTCATTACATCCTCTATTGATTATTATTCCCTCTATTGAATCTCATGCCTTCTTAAATCTCTCTTGATTCATTCTTGGCACTCTTGAGCTTTATTGGGGATAGGGAATCCCATATGTTACTACACTCTCACTTGAAGACTCTATTGCTACTCTCAGTTATTCTTGATTCCTTTTAGCTTGATCCCAAGCTTATACATTTGGCATTGTAACTAATTTATGCACTTGGTTGGAGGTCTTACACCATTTCAAGTTTTCACTTTACCTCTTCCTTTGTTCTTGGCTCTTGGTTTGGACTTTAGCTTGCACCTAGCTTGGTCTTCCTCCTACATTGATTCCTAACTTGGATTCTTGGTTGGTAGAACATTTGCACTTTATATTTGAGCTTGATTTGAGGGTAATTTGCTATGCAAATTGAAACTCCATTGTTTTGTGTAGTGTATATGATAGGGTTTGAACTGTTTTAGTGAAATAGTTATTTTCATGTATTGCTTAGAGGAATTTCCAAAGTTTATTGCGTGTGTATATGTTTGAAGAATACTTTTATTGCTTGAAATATTCCTTTGTTGCACACCATTACTCTCTTTGGAACCCTTCTTCATTACATAAGTAGAGATATACATGTTCAAAACACACTAGAAAACTTGCTCAAACATTGTGTCCCTCTCTTGCTAAAACTAGAACACTACATTATTATAAAACAATAGTGTTACTTTGAAAGGATAATTCAAATATAGAATAGGCATGCTCTTGAACCCTTGCTTGAAAGCATATTTTTTGTGTAAAATGTCTTTCATTTGGTCAAAGTACCATAGTTACTAGATTTACATTTCATTAGTTATCTCATTTCATTCAGTATTGTTGCTTTCATATTGTTTATGCAACCAATAATATAGTTTTATCCACTTGATTTACTGTGGTTGGATTAGCTAGAGGTGATTATATGCTTTGTGCACTTGTTCATGGTATCCCCAACCTAGATTTCAATTCTATCTATAGCTTAGTGCAAGCTGTCAAACTAAATAGCCACTATAGACCTCTTGTATCCCATAAACCCCTAAGCCTTCTAGCCTCTTAGTGGTTTGCTTTAGCACCTTGCCAAACACTGGTGGTTCTGTTCAGATTTTTAAAGTTATAGAATCAAGCAAGATTTATTTTGGGAAGGACTCAAAGGGAATGTTCATAAATATGTGGTTGAATGCATGGTATGCCAACAAAATAAAAGTGAATCCATTAAGACCCCAGGTCTTTTGTAGCCTTTATCCATCCCTAGCTAGCATTGGAAAGAGGTTTCCATGGATTTCATTATAGGGTTACCAAGGTTTGAGGGTAAAAATATTATCATGGTAATTATGGATTGACTCACCAAGTATGCTCATTTTTTCTCCTTATCACAATAATTTGTTGCCAATACAGTAGCTTCTACTTTTCTCAATACAGTTCAGAAATTGCATGGCACTCCAAAGATCATTGTAAGTGACAGAGATCGCATATTTAATAGTAATTTTTAGATTGAATTATTTGCATGTTTGGGTACCCATTTGGCTCATAGCTCATCCTATCAGCCCCAATCTAATGGATAAATAAAGGTAGTCAATAAATGTCTCTAAGGGTATCTTCATTGTTTTGTTTCCAATAAATAGGATAAATGGGTTCATTGGCTACCACTTGCTGAATGGTGGTCTAACACTTATTTTCACACTTCTTCTAAGATGTCTCCCTTTTTGGAATTGTATGGGTATCACTTCCCATCGATCACTTTCATTTTTAGAGTGCATCATATGGTTTGAGCTATCGAGGAACACATTCACCATCAATAGGAGGTGTTAGTCAATTTGTGAGAGAATTTAGCAATGGCACAAAATCAAATGAAGTAACAAGCAGATCAACACTGAAGTGAGTGACATTTTAACATAGGTGATTAGGTCTTTGTGCATTTTCAACCATTGAATTACCCCCAGCCACTCGCATACATCCGATATTTCATGTAGCTTGCTCGAAGAAAGTAATTAGACATAGAGTTTCCACTTAGACTAAGTTACCTGAACTAGACGAAGAAGGAAAAGTCATTATAGATCTTGAGAAGATACTTCACATACCTAGTAAGTAATTATGGACCAGATCCATTAAGCAATATTTGATCAAATGGAAGAACTTGAATTTTGAAGATGCAACATGGGAGGATGAAGCATTCCTACAAAAATATCTTGGTTTGATTCCATGTTGAGGACAATGTTGTTTTGAAGGGGAGGGGCATGTTATGTCCTTAACCTATAGTGAGTCTAGGGATATGTGTGGTTGACTTGTGGCTTACACATCTTCATGTTAGCTTGTTGAATTTCTCGATGTTCTTAGTATGGTCAGCCTATGGAATAACCATTGGCTAAGTAGAATATATACAGGAGGTAGTGGTTTGAATTTTATCATAGTATTATGAATTGTGTTCTTATTGCATTGTTGTGGAGGTTGCCCCCTTGAAGCCACTCAGACACAATATTCAAGTATTAAGTTCTTTCATTAAATGCTATTGTGGATCTACTTATTTTGCTCTTAATTCCACATATAATTTTATTATTGCAAATCATCTAAGTAATTTCCTTACATGGCACTCCCATTTTCTTAATTTATGGCAATGGTCCAAGTTTTCAATCTTCTAAATTTACATAACAGGCCTATGACAATAAAATCATAATCAAGTTCTCTTCGAACTACTATCCACAAGAAAATGAAGTAATTGAGTCTACCAATAAGAATATGATGGATGTCATTAAGAAGTCGACACAAAACAAACCAAGAGAATGGCATCTCTTATTGAAACATTCACTATATGTAGATAGAACTAAGTACAAGCAAGCCCTCAAGGCTTCACATTTTCTAGCTAGTTTATGGCTAACAACTACTTTCCCATATTACTCTTAAAATACCAATGTATCAATTCATGCAATAGTACATAGTAGCTAGTTTAGACTATTAGATACAGTCCAGATGGAATAAATAAGAACTGAAGCACTGCACAACTTCAGTAAACATTAGGATATTATCAAAAAATGGTTTGAAAAAATATCCAAGGTAAAATCTTTCAAGATTTTAGACTTGGTGCTGCTCTAGGATAAAGCACATGAGAATAATGGGCATCATGGAAAGTTCACTTCTTTAAAGATTGGACTATAATAAATATCAAAGATCTTAGGTAATAATAATTTTTGATTGAAAGACATCCAAGGTAATGACCTCACCTTTCTCGTTAATGGATAGTTTTTGAAACACTATTTCATGGCTGCTTCAACTAGAGATGCCTCAAAATGACTGTAAGTGGAAACATAGTTGTAGGATTAAAGTAGATTTATTGTTTTCTAGATTAATATTTCATGTTTTCTAGAAAATATTTCATGATTTCTACATTTTGCTTTTAGTAGATTAGTTATTATGCTTTCTACGTTCGTTTTATAATATAAAAAAATACACTGACCAATTTCTTATATTAAAGTCATAATGGATGTGCCAAAATCAAGGGGACAAGATATAAAGAAACACAATTATTATTCACAAGAATTTATTTTGGCAATACTAGACTTTATAGGACTAAAGTATGTATTGTGATTGAATTAGGTTTTACTTGAATTGAATGGCTTTACTAGACTTATGGGATTTACTCTGATATACTCATGTAAATTTTATAAAAACTTTCAAATTCTAAAGATTAATTGCATTATTTAATGTTAAAACTTGGATGAAAGATAATAAAACATAAAACTAGAGACACACTGACATGCACATATTGATAAAAATAAGCATTCTTATACATACACCCAACCAATAGTCATTTCCAACCCTTTTTCTATATGTGTTTCACAAAAAAAACTCAATCATACACACTAATAAAATATGGGTGATTCAAGCAATCTCTACTAGGGTTATGGACACCTAGCTTGCAGTAGAGCAAGCCTTTGAGTGGAATCAGAGGTATCTTTATCATAGATATAGAAACCTGGATGGTATAAGAATAATTCCTAGGCTTTCCTTACTATTTGGTTATAAAATCTGAAGTCATCATGAAACCTAAAATGTTTATTCAAGTCTTTGTTAAAACTTTCATGACCAAGGGAAATTAAGTTCACAAAATCACCCACAAATCCTAGGAATGGAAAGGGTTAGTATGTTTTTAAGAGTTTGGTTTGCTTATAATTTTCTTCTATGAGTTAAAACTATGTTATGATACATTTATGAGATTCTGGGTTCTCAAAATTATCACAAGTATTTCCCTCCATGAGTCACCATTTATTGTGCCCTAACACACACACATTTTAAAAATTCAAATGAGGACCCATTATTGTTGAAAATATTTATTTAGGGTCCTATAAACCCTAGATATTCATAATATGAATTTACTCATACAAAATTCTAAGGTTGTCTTCAGAAGTTGAAATTTACAAGAGTTCAAAGTATGAAAATGAAAGCTTGAATGAATATTTTGAGTTATTTTTAACCTTAGGTATTCATATTTCCCTTCAAAAAATTGTCACTTTGATTTATGGACTAATGAGACTAATGTTTTCATCCTATTATTCGTATGTTTTTTGCATGATTTTAGGACTATCGATCAAGACTTATTAATCATTCATGATCATTCCCTACCCTTTTTTCATGAAATTAGGATAGGTGGCATCACTACATTACTTAGATCCTTCAGTTTTCATGGAAATTTTATAAGTCTTCGAGGTCCCTGACTTCCAAGATATAGACAGGGGGTATTATCATGTTATACAAGTCTTTCACACTTCAAATAAAATGATAAGTGATTAAATCATCTGAGCTTTAATAACACGCCATGCAATGCACTCACATGAACCCAAAGATACAAAGGATTTACAACAAAGTTAGTTTTCTAATGGTTTCAAGTTCCTGTAGTCTAATGGTTCTGAGCTTCTGAGTTCTGAGGGTTTGACACTTGGCATATTATCATCAACCTAGAATCACAAAAAGATTAAAATATCCTAATGGTTCTAATTTCCTGTAGTCTAATGGTCCCAAGATTATGAGCTTTGAGTATTCGACACTTGACACAATTTCATTTACCTAGAACCATAAAGGGATTAAAGCAAAATTGATCATTTAATAAGTCCATAGCCCCAATCTCTAAGATTGTGTCATGTGCTAAAATTCCATTACATAGAACATTTACATAGACATGCATAGTCCAAAATGATCATGCACCCGTGAACCTATGCTTCTAAGTTTCTTCAAGCCAGAGGTTTCTCCACATGGCACAATTATGTTAACTCACAACCATAGAGTATATAAAGTGAATATGAAATCTAAAAACTCAAGTGAATGAAAGTTAGACAAGTGTCATAATACAAAAGACTCTAACCCAAAACATACATAAATTAGTTTGACAAGAAGGAAAATAAGTGGGTAAGCTGGAATTTGACAACTATCTAGAACATGATGATTGGACACATAGAGTTAACAAATAATTCCCATCTAGAAAACAAGTAAACTTGCCAAAATTGATTGGCATGTTCAAATCAAAATGAGAACAAAATTAAAAGGTCATTATTTGCACTGATGACCCACAAATGTATTCAATACTTAGACTTTTGGGTAATATATGCAAAATATAAGTGAAGATTAGGCATTTTACCATTAATCTATCAATCAAACTTTAGAATTTTGAGCCATCGAGCATCCAAAGAGCCTTAGATTTTTTAGTGAACTTGTAAGAACAAAAGAGATAATGTTAGGTTGTGGAGCTAAAAGCTTCACTGATGCAAATAGGGGAGGAGGTTGCTGAGTGTCACAGACACCGGCATTGGTCAGGCCAACCGATGTCAGCAAGGAGCAGACAGAAGAGAAACTGATGTTGGTCAGAAGTCGGCCAGCATCGGTCACCTCCAGGCAGACAGGGACTGACGTCGATCGCCTGTGCGATTCAGAACAGCCAGTTTCACGGATAGTTAGTTAACAAACCAGGTGTTTACATGTATAGTCTCAAGCTGCGGATCTAATTATTGTAATTAGGTGTCTAATTATTGTTTGCATGAGATCTATTTAAGAGACTCATGGGTTGCATTGTAAAGTGTGCTAGTTTGAGTTGAGCAAAGTTAGCTCCTTCTGTGTGTGAAGTGAGCAAGGGTGTTCCTCCTAGTTCCACAGCAGTGCCAAGTGTGGGTGTTGGTTTTGGAGAATCAGAAGGGTTCTTTAGGTGTGTAGGATCTTGGTCAGCGGGTGTGCATGGCTACATTAGGAGATCTGCATGGTAAGTAAGATCATTGATTTGCAGGTGTATGTGTGTGTGAGGTCTAAGGTTTGCAGGTGTGCAGAACCAGATTGATTTGCAGGTGTGCAAGATCAGGGAGGATAGCAACACAACAGGTAGCAAGATCAGGAGAGATTTACTTGGAGTACGGTGTGTACTCGGTTATTGAGCAAAGAGGAAGGCAAGGTAGATCCTTCCATAAGTAAGGTCTGTTGAGTTGCAGGTTGTTGCAAGTTTAGGGGAGATCTACTTGGAGTGCGTGGAGCACTTGTGGAGTGTGTGGAGCACTGGTGTACTGGCAGTAGTGGATACTGACTAGTTGGAGGTGAACACCAACTCTGTGTTTGAGTTGTGTGTTGGGACTATAAGAGAGAGAGCTTTGAGGAAAGAAATACTGTACACTTGAGGTGTGGGAAGCCTCTGAGAGGTGTGGAGAAGTGGCATCTTCTTTATTATATTTTTTTCTGGATGAGTATTAATACAAGTTGTGTATTGTCTCTCATATTCTTTGTTATTTATAAATTCTAGTTACTTGTTACTTCTAGTTAATTCTGCATGTTAGTCGCTTGTATATGGTAATCAATTGTGCTTCCGTATTTCCCAATAAGTGGTATCAGAGCTAAGGTTGCAGGGAGCAGGTTTTGTGTTTGATTACAGGTCACTCTCAGGGGTTTTTGATTGAGTGGGAGTATAGCAATGGCAGAAGAAAGTAAGCTAAGAATGGAGGAATTGAAAAGCACGAATGGTCAATTATGGTCCTATGGAAAGAAAGAGCAGGGAAAAGAATATTGTTGGTTGGTAGAAGATCAGCATGAAGGAACTGAAGAAGCAGATGTTGCAGGTGTTGTTGCATAGGATGCTCTGGTATGTTTCTTGGATAAAGTAGAATCTTGGTTTATAGATTTTGTTGCCTCTTTCCATGCAGCCTCAAAGAGAGGTGCTGGTGAGCCTTGCCAAAGAATTGGCAAAGGGGAAGTGAAGCTGAAATTACAAGCAGCCAACACATGGGTGTTGAAGGAGGTCATGCAGGTCCCAGTTCTGAAGATAAGGCTAATTTCTTCAAAGAAGTTTGGTGATGAGATATGCACAAGAACTCTCATAGTGGATGCACTTGAATTAGCTGGTGGTAAGAAAGCAGGTACTCTTTATCTACTTATATTATTGATTCTTCTTATGTTACGGAGACATGGCTTTATAGGCTTGGTCACAAGAGCAAGAAGGAGATGCATGTTCTTAAGAGGAAGTCAGATGTCTTTGACAGACTTAAGAACTGGAAAGCCTTGGTGTTTATGGAGGAGATGGCAGACAGAGATCAGTGGAGAAGGTTGAGTAACTTTGAGCAGAGCATTTTGGACAGGGATTTGATTTAAAGAAAGCTCATGGGTAAAAAGTCATCACTCACAGGTGAACATAGGTACCGACATCGGTCAGGAGGAATCGATGTCAAACAGACAGGTGCCGATGTCTGTCATGTGCAGACTAGAACCGGTGGTGTCGGGCAGGGTAACACTGATGTCGATCAGGAGGATCGATGTTAGCGATAGTAAGACTGATGTTGTTCATAGGACCGACATCGGTAGAAGGAAGACACTGATGTCAGTGGGGTCGATAGTCAGGACAGGCGCATAAAACTGACGTCAGTCAGATGCAAACTGTGTGGTGATCGAGGTCGGTCACTGTAATAGATTTTGGGTAGACAGTAAGCTGTCAAGGAGTCTCAAACACCCATGGGGAGGAATAAAAGTGTAAGTAAGCCTTAAATTCATTGTTCCTCTTCTTTATACTCATTTCTCACTGCAGAGTAGGAAGGATCCAGGAAACAGTGGGAGCATGGCAGGAATATGATGCAGAACCAAATGGGAGATTTGGTAGGGTTGCCAGCTGAAAGAAATCACTAAGAGACGAATGGATTCCTTAGTTGAAGAATAGAGTGAATGGATATCTGAGACGGAAGGCCAGGTCATATGGTCTTGTGGAAGCTGCAGGACAATGGTATAGGGCTGACAGGTGGTACCAAGTGGATGACAAAGCAGGGCTTTAGTCAATGTCAGTATAACCATTGTGTTTGTCTTACCAAGTGGATGATGGTTGCAACATTATCATGTTACTGTATGTGGAGGATGAGCTTGGTGCAGGTTCAAACATACAGGGTTTTGCTGAGCTAAGGGTAAGATTAGTTCAGTGGCATGTCATGAGGAATTTGGAGCAGCAAAATTCTTTGGCATGAGTGTGTTCTAGAGACATGGAGATCACAGGTTGATTTTGTCTTCGGATGATTGTGTGATACCGGTTAGCACGCCAATGGTTGGACAATTCACAGAATAGGGTCCTGATTCACATGATGAGGTTAAGTACATGAGTACTAGACCTGAGTTTTCCAAGCAGTGGGAGCTGTCAAAAAGTTTGGAGCCGATTTGAGAAAGAAGCACTGGAGGGCAGTTCAGTGGATTCTTAGGTATCTGAGAGGGACCAGCAGCAGGTTAACATGTGATGCAGGGTCAAGTTCTTTTCTACATGTGTTTGTAGATGTGAATGCGGTGGGTTACTTGGATGACAAGAGGTTCACCATAGGGTTTGTGGTGGTTGGTCTTCAAGGTTGAGCTTGAAAAGAGATACAATCTAGGAAATAGATTAGACGGGTTACAGGTATAGGTATAGTGCAACTATTTATCTCCAAGTGGGAGATTGTTAGGTTGTGGAGCTAAAAGCTTCACTGATGCAAACAAGGGAGGAGGTTGCTAAGTGTCACAGACACCAGTGTTAATCAGGCCAACCGACGTCGACAAGGAGCAGACAGAAGAGAAACTGATGTCGATCAGAAGTCAGCTGGCGTCGGTCACCTCCAAGCAGACAGGGACTGACGTCGGTCGCTTGTGCAGTTTAGAACTGTTAGTTTCATGGATAGTTAGTTAACGAACCGGGTGTTTGCATGTTGAGGGCTAATTATAGTCTCGAGCTGCGGATCTAATTATTGTAATTAGGTGTCTAATTATTGTTTGCATGAGATTTATTTAAGAGACTCATGGGTTGTATTGTAAAGTGTGTTAGTTTGAGTTGAGCAAAGTTAGCTCATTCTGTGTGTGAAGTGAGCAAGGGTGTTCCTCCTAGTTCCACAATAGTGCCAAGTGTGGGTGCTGGTTTTGGAGAATCAAAAGGGTTCTTCAGGTGTGTAGGATCTTGGTTAGCAGGTGTGCATGGCTACATTAGGAGATCTGCATGGTAAGTAAGATCATTGATCTACAGGTGTATGTGTGTGCAAGGTCTAAGGTTTGTAGGTGTGCAGAACCAGATTAATTTGCAGGTGTGCAAGATCAGGGAGGACATCAACACAATAGGTAGCAAGATCAGCAGAGATCTACTTGGAGTACGGTGTGTACTCGGTTATTGAGCAAAGAGGAAGGCAAGGTAGATCCTTCCATAAGTAAGGTCTGTTGAGTTGCAGGTTGTTGCAAGTTTAGGGGAGATCTACTTGGAGTGTGTGGAGCACTTGTGGAGTGCGTGGAGCACTGGTGTACTGGCAGTAGTGGATACTGACTAGTTGGAGGTGAACACCAACTCTGTGTTTGAGTTGTGTGTTGGGACCGTAAGAGAGAGAGCTTTGAGGAAAGAATTACTGTACACTTGAGGTGTGGGAAGCCTCTGAGAGGTGTGGAGAAGAAGTGGCATCTTCTTTATTGTATTCTTTTCTAGATGAGTATTAATAGAAGTTGTGTATTGTCTCTCATATTCTATGTTATTTCTGAATTCTAGTTACTTTTTACTTCTAGTTAATTCCGCATGTTAGTTGCTTGTATATGGTAATCAATTGTGCTTCCGTATTTCCCAACAGATAATTTATAGAAGGAATTTCATAGTTTAAATTGACAGAATGACTTCTTCTTCAAAGTAAATGTGTGCTCAATCCCCCTTTGCATATTCCTATACTAGAAACACATAATACATGGACATAATGTTCGATAAAAGTGACCTCAAATTCAAGTTCCTATACTATTTGGTGCTCTGGAATGTTGTGGAGTCTGTGTCACCCTACTCTATGCAAGACCAATTGTCTCTATATGAGAAACAATATATCAACAACTTGTTGCCCATCAAAACACAATGTCTCCATCAAATAGTGACAAAACCAGAGGTGATGACTTGAGTAGACCTGCTTAGAGGTTTATTTTTCAATGAAACATTTTATGGGGATTTCTTTCACCTTAGGAAAAGAAAAAATGTAGCTGTAGTTATTTATGTGAGGGATTTTGAAAGGTACCTCAGGCTTCTAGGGCCTAAGACTACCTATAACCAAGTATCAACTAATGTTTGGCTCAAGCATAACACAATATATGGAAAATTAAAATAATGGTTGGTTAAGGGGAAGATATTGAATCCCAATAGAGGCATTTCCTTTAATTTCATTATCATATTCAGACACGGGGTTAAGATAAATTTAGCCCTCCTAAATAGACTATATGGTTTTGAAAGCATAATTTATGTATAGGTAGAATGGATCCTTTTACTGGACATTATTTTAACTTCAGACAAGATATTTTCCCTAGGGGAAGTCATAAGTACCTAATTGAAGACACAAATATTATACCCTGAACAAAGGATAACTAATGGCAAATTTTATATGATGTCATACCTACTAAATGCAATATTAAGCATAGTTTGTAGGGCATATGGGGAGCTATGTCAACCCTCAACAAAATATTTAGGTAATACAATTTGTGAAGATTACTATTTCATGTTTGTATACAAATTTAAAAATAAAGTTCAAAGGATACGTGAGGAAACTTGTCCTTAGGTATATCAAATAATTCATGGCACGTAGATGCCTAGGTTGTCTAAAAACCTAAAAAGAAGCATTG
Organism: Torreya grandis; assembly: GCA_037957365.1. Classification (NCBI taxonomy): domain Eukaryota; kingdom Viridiplantae; phylum Streptophyta; class Pinopsida; order Cupressales; family Taxaceae; genus Torreya; species Torreya grandis. The sequence continues at coordinate 8,288,404 of JARHVA010000080.1, read as the reverse complement.
GTAAAATGAGGGATTACTAGTATTACTTTGAATGCACAGTCATCATGATTGAAGGGACAAGGGCATCTCCTCTATTTCTACCATGCCATATCCTAGACAAAATTACATAAAAAAAATTGTCTTTTCAACTCTATAGCAACATTGATGAAGAACTTGGCCTTAATCATAATGCCTATTATTATAAAACTCCCCTATATATTACACAACTTCTATTTGTTGTAGGACCACGTTTCAACTAGGTTGGGAAAATTAGATCCACTATAATTTAAAGGTATCCTAATATAGGGAATGTGACCCCAAGAAGAAAATCAGGACATATCTCAAGCACCTCAAGGAAAAAAAGAAGGTGAACATTTCATATGGACACCAGGAATATGATCATGATGTTGTTTTTATAAATGCATCAAATGATACTGAGGTGTGGACTAGGATTAAAGACAAATAAATGTCTATGGTATTTGCTCATGATCTTCAATACAATCCTGAGATCACTAAAGAACAAGCTAAGGAGATGGAACGACAAGCACAAAGAGCATGGTTCAACTTAACCACAAGATTCATAAGGGCAAGACCAACCTCCCTTTCCTATAGAATAACAAAAAAAATTATAAGAGGGAGAGTCTAGCAGCTAGAGGAAGTCTAATCCTCAAATAAGGAGGGAAATTCTAAGAGGTTTCCCTCATCCTCAATTTCCATCTACATCTCCAGATACTACTATTAAAATGTTGGGAAAAATCACTGCAAAGGAGAAAACTACACCTCTTCTAGACTAGTAGAAGAGTACATTTTATGTGACACTTCCGTCACCGCTTACAACATATTAGTCTCCTTGAGTGTTTAAAAGCTTATTTATTATCTATTCCAACTACTTCTTATCCTCTTCAGGTGCCTATAGTAAATCCACCTCCATCCAATCATTAATGAGGAGGCATGTCCTTAAGCACTCCCTACCATGCCAGTCCCTACTCCATTCACCCTTCCTTACACCATTTTTGTCCCACTAACCATTCCTTCACCACCATCTGCAGTGATGTTAACTACCACTATAACTCCTTCAGTCATTTCACCATCCACTCCCCCCAATGGTCACTTACTATAGGAAATCTAAGGATCCTTCCACCTCTTCCAAGGGCAAGTAATTAGAAGAAAGGTTGTCTTTTGGTCTCCCCACCATAGAGGAATACCTTGAAGAGTAGGAAGTAGAGGAATAAGATCATAGATAGGTAATATATTTAGTTAAATATTAAACTAATGAAGGAGAAGATGTAGAAACAATTAAGGGGCCATGACCTATAATAAGTGAAGAGGTAGCCCCATATGATAAAGAATCAAAGTTAGAACAAGCTAAGGCTATGAGCTTGGAAGGTCTAAGAGAAGAATAAACTCTAGCTGACACTTTGGATCAACAAGTCCTCATGAAAGAACAAAGATAAAACATAAATGAGGTAGTCTCTTCTCTTATTTCATGTGTCACTAGTGTAGATATTCCAGCTATAGATTTGCCTCCAGCTATTCTAAATATTATTTAATCTAGAAGATAGAGGGAGTCTAATCCCAAAATAAGGAGGGAAATTATAAAAGGTCTCCCCCATCCTCAATTGCCCTCTATATATCCAGATATTCCTACTAAAATGTTGGAAACAACCACTGCAAAGGAGAAAACTACACCTCCTCCAGACTGACAGAAGAGTACATTTTATGTGACACCTCTGTCACCACTTACAACAACCACTTAGGTTAGTCTCCCCAAGTGTTTATAATCTTATTTATTATCTATTCCAACTACTCCTTCTTCTCCTTAGGTGCCTTTAGTAAGTCCACCTCCATCCACTACTATCAATGAGGAGCCATCTCCTCAAGCACTCCCTACCATGCCAGTCCCTACTTTATTCACTCTTCCTTCCACCACTGTTGTCCCACCAACCATTCCTTCACCACCACCTACAATGATACATCCTAGCACTATAGCTCCTTCAGTCATTTCACCATCTCCCTCACCTTTCACTCCCCCCATGGTCACTTGTGAGAGTAAATATAAGGACCCTTACACCTCCTTTAAGGGCAAGAAATTAAAATAAAAGCCATCTCTTATTCTCCTTGCCATAGAGGAATCCCTTGATAAGGAGGAAGTAGAGGAAGAGAGCGTAGACATGTTATATTTAGTTAATTATTCAAATGATGAAGGAGAAGATGTAAAAATAATGAAGGGTCGAGGACCTATAATAAGTGAAGAGTTAACACCAGATGATGAATAATTAGAGTTAGAATAAGCTAAGGTTATGAGCTTGGAAGGTTTACAATAAGAATAAATTCTAGTTGACACTTTGGATCAACAAGCCCTCATGGAAGAACAAAAGCAAAACATAAATGAGGTAGTTTCTTCTCTTGTTTCATTTGTTACCAATGTAGATATTCTAGCTATAGATTTGTCTCCAGTTGTTCCAAATATTATTTTATCTAGTTCTATTGACTCTCCCATTCTTTCAACTTAAAATCAAATATGGACTCCCAAGAAGGCAGTCCATTTTGAAAATTTGATATCTATTTCCATTTTTGATACTAAAATGCCAATAATCCTTAAGAAACATTCAACTCAACTAGAGCTACCTATGCCACAGTCTTCACCCATATAGCCAGCCACTATGACTATTGAGAAAACCCTAGGCTGGATCAAGTATGTCGCTGAAGTCACTCTATTGAGAGAACCTTCACCATGGGAGAGAAATGTCCATCCACCTCTCTAGTTTCCAATACAAATGAGTGCATCCTTAGCACCACCAAAAATAACACCTCTTCCAATGAATCCTCCACCTTCCACATCTAAAGACCTGAGCCTACCAGATGAAAAAACAAGGGAACTTGTTCCCCAATGGAAAAAAGAGATGTAAAATAAAAGGGATGAGAGGAAAAACCTAGTTGTCTTAGAGTTACCTATAGTCTCTACCCAGTTCGACAAAAAAAGTGGAACCATCCAAAGGGTGAGGAAGAGGAAAGCATTGAATTTGGATACAAGTGAAGAAATGGAATTTGAACAAAGAGAAAATCTATTTCCCTTGGAAAATAAATGCATGCTTTTATGGACACAACTATTGAAGCTATGAAATAAATGTACAAAATCAAATAGAAGGCACAAAGGAGATTATCATAGAGATAAACTATAATGTTACTTGAGAGATAATTGATGATATGCAAAGTGTAGCTACTAAGTTGTATAGCATTTTTCATAATATTAAGGTTTATAGAGTTGGAAGCCAATCTAAAAGAATAAATGTGCTTTAATTTTGGCACCAATTGAAAGAATTAGAGAAATATTGAATGTTTTGATCGAGTCCTCTAGAAGTAGTGTCTTAAATGAATTGAACTTAATTTCTAGCATGGATGCATCATGGTGCCTTAACTATGTAATTCCAATAAGGGATGCTTCCCTCAATTGGCACACACAGATGAAGGCTCTATTGGGACATTTTATGAATGATGAGAGTGAGGCCTTGGAAATTTTGAAGGACATGAGGGTCACTGATGTGATTACCTCTACAGGTGAATTAGTCAACAGGCCAAATTTTGAGATCTTCATCCAAGCAGTGGCAAACAATCTCAAGGAGAAAGTTTAAGGAACAATATATATAACCAATGATGAAATTTTACAATTGCTAAATTTTTCCAAGGATAAGGTAACAAGAGGTGAGGCTATGGGAGAAGAGTTCATGAGCTCGAAAGTTGAATATACAAGGTTGATGATTGAGGCCATCAAAATCTTCAAATCTTCCTTGCTCAAGTTTTACATCATTAATAAGGAGTTTAAAGCTACACACATGTTATTTAAATAACTTAGGAAAAAATAAACAACTTCAGGGTCAACACCAAACATACATCTAATTTCTAGTGCTACCACATCATCTCAGTGTTCTCAGTTTTCAGGATTTGTAGTCACGCAAACTCTTATAGGCCTAGTTTTGATTCCCCAAGGAAATTTGGTGTCTACTTTAGCACAACATATACCCAATCATCTTCTTCTTCTACTAGTGCCACACCAACAACTTTCCAAATATAACTGTGTATTTATATGTTTTGACTAAGTTGGAACATTAGTTCCAAATTTACTTTACATATATACATACATATATATTATATATTATATTTTTAGACAAGGAATGCTATTTTGAACAGTTATTATTGTACATGCATCTTTTGCATTAGATTAGGATGCAATACTTATTTTGAACTTGTATTTTTAGACTTCACTTGAGAGATGAGGCCTTCCCCATCCCAAGCTTATTTATATTTTGTATCCTCCCATTCCAATTGGAGGAGAATTTTGGCTATTGAAATTAATAAATTTTTTTGAGAAAAGTTCTACAATTGATTTTGATGTGCAAATATTCATTCTTCTCCAACTCTATGGACTGTGTAAGAAGTGTTATCATTCTAATATCTTAGTTTCTTGGTTGTGTACAAGTTTTCTTTCAATTCAATTATTCATTTTATGTTATTACATATTTGAATGCTTTTGGTATGCCAATCATAATCCCCTTTTGTGGATGTGTTAATGTAACCTAATAAATATGTCAATCTTTGATTAGATGTGCTTAATTTCATTATATTTATTTTTCCTTTGACTCTTGAATATGTCTAATTATTAGTGTGCTTACAATAACTTTCAGTGGATATTGGTTCCTAATTACTTGTCCAATATTGAGTGTGAATACTCGTTTAGAAAGGTTTCATCTTATGTGGTTCACATACCTCCTTTCATGCTCTAACTTTCCCTCCTTTTTGATTTTTTTAAAAAGTATTACCCACCTTAGGTTATAACCATCAACCATCCACCCAACTCAAGTAGACTTAGGTTTACCCATATCTAGTCCATCTGTGGTAAAATATATGCTTTGCTCATCACCAATCTACCACTAGATTGTTCATAAAACTAAATCCTTGTAACTCATGCTTTGGAGTGAATACTTTTCATTGATCTTAAAATGTTAGAGGCTACCTCATAAGGTTACTGGGGTGTGCATAAAACTCACATCAATAATAACTTATTAGTGCAATAGAAGCATGTGACCTACATCTTATCAAGAAAAAATCTCTCAAATGATCAGATTAACATCCAAGAACATATATTTATAGTGATGATATATAAAAATAATAATACCTCATCAAAAGGCTTCATTAACTAATTATCATATATTGATTAGCCAAAAAGTACAAAAGAGTTATATTATATAGTGAGAAATCAGGTGACCAAAAAGGTAACAACTCAACTCACTATTAAAAAACATATTAAGTGCATTTCCTTTAATGACCCTAGCAACCCTAAGCAAGTTAACTAAAAACTATGTAGGTAAAACCGTAATTGAAAAAAAATGTACACAAACAGAAGTTAGGGTAGATGCACATGCAAAGTTTAGTGACATGTCAAATCTATTAATGCAATATGTAGCTTCTACCAACTTGTTTCAATTACCCAAGAAATGACTGAACCATGTGTCATCTCAATGAAAATAGGAGTCAATTATCAAATAGCTCCTCTAAAAATGAAGAGAATTGACCATGTCAATTTAAATGAGTATAAAACTAACTAGACAAAACTATGATTGTTTTAACTATTAAAAACCTAATTAGATGACTCTAAAATGAATAAGACAAAAAATGGAAAAGGCTTATTCAATGAAAGACACGTCATATATAATGTTATTGACTGATGCACGATGCCATATGAAAATAGATGTGCATACAAATATTTCCAAGAATTTACCATTCTCATTCTTTGTAACACTAATAACATCAATTATATCTGTAGCAATAGTACCCACTTCTCTTTATTCAATGAATAGAAAAAAGGTAAAATTATTGACATGACGATAAGCATTGCCAATTTTGGGTATTTTGTTGGATGTGGGTATGAATCCCCACTAGTCTCTAAATACTCTCTTCAAGCACCATGCTGGTTTGATGGATCTCAAATTAGGCACCACTCCAATTATTATAAATTCCTTTATGGAGGTTGTTATACTGAAGAGTGTAAATTATGTTGAAAGGGATGTGAGTTTCTATTTTGTCAGGAATCTAGAACAACAAACATGCTCTGATTCCACTGTCAGGATTAGGAAGCATAATTGATTACCATGTACAAGCAACTAAGTATGCAGAATTTAACCAGAAGTAACAAGTAACTAGAATTCAAAAATAACACAAAATATGAGAGACAATACCTAATTGTATTAATACTCTTCCAGAAGGAAATACAACAAAGAAGATGCCACAGTCTTCTTCCTTACACACCTCTAGGGCTCCCACACCTCTAGGGCATAAACAGTAAATCTCTTCAATAACTCACTCTCTCAATTATGGTCCCAACAACAACTCAAGCACATATTTGTTGTTCACCTCTAACCAGTCAGTATCACTACTGCCAGTACCACCAGTCAGTATCACTACTACCAGTACACAAGTACTCCACATACTCCACGACTGAGTATACACACATACTCTAAGTACACAACGTACTCCAAGTAGATCTCACCTGATCTTGCTCTTTGACGTGTTGCTGTCACCTTTGATCTTACTACCCTGCAGATCTACCTTTGACCTCGCACACACACAACCCTGCAGATCAACCAATCTTACTTACTCAGATAGAACCCTTATCCTTTCCTCACCAAGTCCTTATGATTCTACCATACCAGGACCTCTATGGATCTTCTACCAGACCTTGCAACAACCTGTAGATCTCCTTGATCATACACACTTGGCACTGTGGCACTAGGAGGAACACACCTTGCTCTTATTCAACTAGCACACTTTACAATACAGCCCATGAGTCTCTTAAATAAATCTCATGCAAACAATAATTAGACATTCAATTACAATAATTAGATCCACAGCTCCAAGACTAAAATTAGCCTTTAACAGGCAAACAACCGGTTCGTTAACTAACTGTTTGTGAACTAGTAGTTCTAGAACTGCACAGGCGACCGACGTCGATCCCTATCTACCTAGAGATGACTGACATTGACCAATCCATGACCGATGTCAGCATATTCCTATCTCCACCTGATCGACATCAGTTGGCCTGACCGACGCCGGTGACTGTGACTTTTAGCACCTCCTCCATGTTTGCATCTAGGTGAAGCTTTTAGCTCCACAACCTAACAATCTCCCACTTGGAGATAAACAACTACACTGTACCTATACCTGTACACCATCTAATTTGTTTCTTGGCTTGTATCCCTCTTCAAGCTCAATTTTGAAGACCAACCACCACACATCCTGTGGTACAACTCCTGTCATCCAAGTAACCTGCCATATCCGAAGTCCTGAACCTGCATAGCATGTCGACCTGCTGCTGGTCCCTCTCAAATACCTGAGAATCCACTGAACCGCTTTTCAGTGCTTCCTTCTTGGATTGACTACAAACTTTCTGACAACACCCACTTCTTGGGCAAACTCAGGGAGTACACATGTACTCAACCTCATCATGTGATTGGGGACCCTGTTCTGTGAACTGTCCATCCATAGGTGTGCTGCCCAGTTCTGCATCCTACACTACCTTCACACAATCATCTTATGACAACATCAACTTGTGATCTTCCCTATCTCTAAGATTACTCATGCCAAAGAATTTCACTGCTCCCAAATTCTTCATGGCAAACCACTAAACTAACCTTACCTTTAGCTGAGCAAAACCCTATATGTCTGAACCTGCAACAAGCTCATCCTCCACATACAGTAACAGGGTAATGTCACGACCATCATCCACCCTGGTAAGACAAACACAATGGTTACAATGACACTGACTAAAGCCATGCTTTGTCATCCACCTGTCAAACATGTACCACTGTCCTGCAGCTTCCTCAAGACCATATGACCTGGCCTTCTGTCTTATGTATCCATTCTCTCTATTCTTTAACCAAATGATCCATTTGTCTTTTAGTGCTTTCATACTGGCTGGCAACCCCACCAAATCTCCCATTTGGTTCTGCATCCTAGGAATCAAATTCCTCATTCATGCCATGCTCCCAATATTTCCTAGATCCTTTCTACTCTGCAGTGAGCAACGAGTATAAAGAAGAGGAATAACTAATTTGAGGCTTACTTACACTTTTAGTCCTCCATATGGGCGTTTGAGACTCCTTGACAGCTTGCTATCCACCCAAAATCTGTTCCAGTGACTGACCTCGATCACCACACAGTCTGCATCTGACCGACGTCGATTATATGCGACTGTCCTAGTCACCGATGCCGATTATCCTACCGACATCGGTCGCCATCCTGCCCGACACCATCGGCTCTGGTCAACACATGACCGACATTGGCATCTGTCTGTTCAATGCCGGTTCCTCTTGATCGATGTCGGTACCTGTGTTCTCCTGTGAGTGATGACTTTTTACCCGCAAGCTCTCTTTGGATCAAAACCCTGTCCAAACTACCTTGCTCAGAGTTACTCAGTCTTCTCCACTGATCTCTGTCCATCATCTCCTCCATAAACACCAAGGCTTTCCAGTTCTTAAGTCTATCAAAGACATCTGACTTCCACTTAAGAACATGCATCTCTTTCTTGCTCTTGTGACCAAGCCTACATAGCCACGTCCTTGCAACAAAAAAAGAATCAGTAATATAAGTAGATAGATAAAGGATACCTACTTTCTTACCACCTGCTAATTCAAGTGCATCTGATGTGAGAGTTTCTGTACATCTCTCATCACCCAACTTCCCTGAAGCAATTAGCCGCATCTTCATAACTGGGACCTGCATGACATCCTTCAACACCCATGTGTTGGCCGCCTGCATTTTCAGCAACACTTCCCCTTTGCCAAAACTTTGACAAGGCACACCAGCCCCTAAATAAATCTTTCCAAAGTCTCCAAAGACCTTAACATGGAAAAATACTCTATTTCGGGTTGCATGAAAAGAGGCAACAGAATCTATAAAACAAGATTTTACTTTATCCAAGGAACATACTAGAGCATCCTGTGCAACAACACCTGCAACATTTGCTTCTTCAGTTCCTTCATGCTGATCTTTTACCAACCAACAATATTTCTTTACCTGCTCTTTCTTTCCATAACACCATAATTGACCATTCTTGCTTTTCAATTCCTCTATTCTTAGTGTACTTTCTTCTGCCATTGCTATACTCCCACTCAATCAAAAACCCCTGAGAGTGCCCTGTAATCAAAACACAAACCTGCTCCCTGCAACCTTAGCTCTGATACCATTCGTCAGGAATCTAGAACAATAAACATGCTTTGATTCCACTGTCAGGATTAGGAAGCACAATTGATTACCATGTACAAGCAACTAAATATGCAAAATTTAACCATAAGTAACAAGTAACTAGAATTCAGAAATAACACAGAATATGAGAGATAATACCCAATTGTATTAATACTCTTCCAGAAGGAAATACAACAAAGAAGATGCCACATTCTTCTTCCTTACACACCTCTAGGGCTCCCACACCTCTAGGGCATAAACAGTAAATCTCTTCAAGAGCTCACTCTCTCAATTACGGTCCCAACAACAACTCAAGCACAGAGTTGTTGTTCACCTCCAACCAGTCAGTATCACTATTGCCAGTACCACCAGTTAGTATCACTACTACCAGTACACAAGTACTCCACGTACTCCACGACCGAGTATACACACATACTCCAAGTACACAACGTAATCCAAGTAGATCTCACCTGATCTTGCTCCTTGACGTGTTGCTATCACCTTTGATCTTGCTACCCCACAGATCTACCTTTGACCACTCACACACACACCCCTGCAGATCAACCGATCTTACTTACTCAGATAGAACCCTTGTCCTTTTATCACCAGGTCCTTATGATTCTACCATACCAGCACCCCTGTGGATCTTCTACCAGACCTTGCAACAACCTACAGATCTCCCTGATCATACACACTTGGCACTGTGGCACTAGGAGGAACACACCTTGCTCTCTTCACTCTAAAGGAGCTAACCTTGCTCTTACTCAACTAGCACACTTTAAAATACAACCCATGAGTCTCTTAGATAGATCTCATGCAAACAATAATTAGACATCCAATTACAATAATTAGATCCGCAGCTCCAAGACTAAAATTAGCCTTTAACATGCAAACAATCAGTTCGTTAACTAACTGTTCGTGAACTAGCAGTTCTGGAACCACACAGGCGACCGACATCAGTCCCTGTCTGCCTAGAGATGATCGACGTCGGTCAATCCATGACCGATGTCAGCATATTTCTGTCTCCACCTAACCGACGTCGGTTGGCCTGACCGACGCCGGTGACTGTGACTTTCAGCACCTCCTCCATGTTTGCATCCAGGTCAAGCTTTTAGCTCCACAACCTAACATATTTTGGTAAAATGGCGTTTTGTAAAGTGAAAGAGTGTAAATCGACAATCGTATCTCACTCAAAACCCATGACTATTGACCATGTCTCACCTTTTGTACACAAAGTGTTGAACAATAATAATTTGATATTCATATTAATAATTTTTTGAAAACATATTTTTCCTGCCAAGTGTTCCCTTATATTTTATATATTTTTTGCAAGTAGGGATAAATAAAATGCTTATGAAGACAAGCTCAAATTCTAGCCAACTTTAATTTTAGGGGTTTGAGTATGGCATTTCCGTATGCTTTTATGATCGATGTAATTGTTTTAGGTGTCAATATATTAGCAATATGGATGAATGAAAGCTACAAGATAGACTCAAGGACCTCAAAGTCTTATCCCCACATTAACAATATTGTAACACTAATTTAAGTTGCACATCAGATGCGAAGCCATGTTACAATCCAACTCTCATGATGTCCTTATTCACCCTTGATAATAGAAAATGACTAGTCAAATATCCTACCACCCTGCAAGTTGTGGACCCTTTATAATGGTTGCATGTCATGTAAATCTAATAGATACCCTAAATCGAAGTCTATTGTTTAATGTGGGCCTTATTTTATACGATATCACTTGAAATACCATATCATTTCCCTTCACCATCAATGTAATTTGCATGTTAAAAATGGCATTTCCCTTCCCCATTACTTTGTCATTGCTCAAGCTCACCATGAAATAATATGTCTCCTCCCCACAAAGTGCATTGCCATGTTGTATGAAGGAACACACAACCTCATTTTCTACTATCACCTCCACCGGAAATATAAGATTACTATTGCTTAACACTTTGTGCACAAAAAGTTTGACGGGGTTAACAATCATAGGTTTTAAGTGAGGTACAATTACCAATTCACAATATTTCGCTTTATAAAACCTTGCTTTGCCAAAATAGAAAATTACATCCATTTAAGCGTAACTTGCACCTTTGAAGTAAGTGCTAATATACTTTATATTACATGTGTGTGTATTTATATACATAATATATAATATGATTATATAGTTATATAACAATTATATATATAATAGTATAATATTTTAATAAATTTATTAGATATATTATACTTATAGATATATATAATAATGTAAAAATAATATAATTAAATTATTATATATTATTATTTATATATATATATATATATATATATATATATATATATATTGTTTTGATATGATTATATTATATATTATAATATTAATTGCTAGTAGATATTTCCATTTTCATTCAAGGCATTGATGGTGACATACTCAACTGAGATCACTACATTGTCGACATTGGGCTATGTTGAATCAATATCAAACATGCACAATGTTTGTTTTTATAGTAAATTTTTCATCCCTGCTTTCAATTTAATTTGTTTTTCTGTAACACTTATCATACAATGATGAAAAAAATTTACTATTTAGTTTTAATTTGACTTTGGTTTGTTTATTAAATTTTTCTGGGTAATTCAATCTGATCATATGTTGGATTATGCAGGGTCAATAATGAAGAATATCAAAATATACATTAATGGTATGTGAGAGATGATATGTATTAGTGTTTCATATGTGGATTATTATATTGTGATATTAGTATAATGTATGTGTGTGTTGAATTGTATTAGCAAGTCAGTTACGTAATTATGAACTGTAAGTGAGATAAAACAACTCAATAGAAAATAGGCTTGTGGGAGAGTCTTTAAAATAGAGTGATTTTTGGAATTGGAAATGAGTGTTGACTCAATATTTATAGGAGAATAAAACATTATATATTATAATGAGTTAATTTGAATAAAATGTATTTTTATGATCCACCAAATTATTTTGTGAATAATCTCACCCAGTTTTCAACATTAGTCTTAGAGCAGGTACCTAAGGGACCTCTCTCTTATTCTGGTCTTGTCCATAGTAAAAGTTTGGAGTGCAGACCCTGTCCAACACTTTATCCATTGATAGACCTTTATCTTTTTTCAATAGTCGTACATTGCAGACTAATGTAAATTCTGATTGGCAGTATGTATTTACATATTACAATTTTATGGTTGAATTTGATCCTTTGCATACCCTCCACACGGTAGATGTCAACCCAATTCTGGAGTAAGGTCCTTTGCAGCAAGTTTCATGACCTTCATCCACCAAACAGACTGTATCCCTCTTTTTTGTCATCCATATTCCACTTTGCCATCCTCAACATTTATTCATGCAACAACACATTGGATTGGTGAAGACACACAACTTTGCATACAACTCTGTGCCTAAAAAAATTGTCATGATAAAAACACATTGTCTGTGTTATGCGTAGGGAACACTTCGAACTCCACGCTCTCATTCTCGATGTCCTTTGTAAGGAATAGCTGGTAGAGAATCCTGACAGCCTTCTTCAAAGTTAAGCGCTCAGATCTATTGTAAGGAGTTGTTCCCAACGACTGTCTATGCTTCTCCATCGAGATAAATCCAATCTAAGTTTGCTATAACGCTCACCACATTCGATCTTCAATATCGAAAGTTTAATTTAGATCGCCCCAAATCTCCAACATGTTATTCGATTAGGCTCCTAACGAAACCATATGCGCCCTGCGATTTCACCCTCAAAACCACTGTATCTTTGAGCCCGTGGTTTTTCTCAATAACGAGTGGTTTATGTTTGAGGTTATTAAGTTTTTATGTTTTGAGATTTTTTCATTTACTATTTAGTCGGTTAAGTTTTTTTTAATAGTTTTATAATGTTACTATGAACCTTAAATTATTTTTTTTAAGTTGACTCATGGTCATTTTAGTTAGGGTTTGTAAAAAAATTCGTAAATTTATTATACTGTCTAGAGTCAAAAACATTAGTTAGTACTTTATATTATAGTTATATGTTAAATCCAATATTCAATTGGATTTTGTTAGTAATTCATAGTTTTCTAGTATTTACTAATTGTGTGTTATTATTTAGTGTACAAAGTTAAAAATAATAATCAATGTGTCATATGAATGTATAATTATTATCGTCAAAATATTTTAGTGTGATTGTTGGTTATCTAAAGAATCGTCATTATTGTAAGGATGTATTATTGGTTGAAATCGACATCTACTAAATTAATATTATGCAGAGGCGATGATATGGATAAACTAAATATGATCGATAAGTTTGATGTAATCGACTTCCATACATGGAAAATATAGATCTGGTTGTTGCTAATTGAAAACTATCTATGGGATATTGTTGATGGCACTGTAGTACAACCAACATATATCGATGCATTCCAAAAATGGAAGGTCAAAGATAAGAAATCCTTAACTATTATTGGTCTCAACATATCAAAACCCTATCTACATCATGTGGACTTCACAAAGTAATCTAAATAAATATGGGAATCACTAAACACGCTATTCAGATTTGAAGTCGATAGTGCTGAAATAACAACGAAGTAAAAACTGTATGGGATAAAAATGGAAGAAGGCGGAGATATAATATCTCACATCAACAAGTTCCATTCTCTCATAGACCAATTAGCAGAAATAAAGGAAAAGAATGCAAAATCCACATTCGTCAATATCATGCCCAATAGTATGTCAAATATGGTGTTCACCTTAAGTAAACTAAATCCAAGTTTGGCGATCATTATATCCACATTGCTTAATGAAGAAAACAATGTTTCAACAATAGAAGAAAAAATAATGTTTACAAAAAACAAGCCCAACACTTTTTACAAAAAATATAAACATGTGACTACGTTTAAAAATGAAAAAAATAAATACACATGTTTTTATTGTAAAAAGCTAGGATATGTTATTTACAATTGAAAACAAAGAGCATAAGATCTTCTCGATGGAAAGTTGCATGACAAAGCAATGGCAACGAAAGAGAGTGATGAAGAAGAGAGCAAACCTCTTTCCAGTGATGAAGAAGTCATTCATCAAAGTGACAAAGAATATCTATATTAATGTTTATCCTCACCCTATTTTAGCACTAAGGGGGGAATGATAGGTATTACTGCTTTATATGTGGGTTATTATATTGTGATGTTAGTATAATGAGTGTGTATGTGTGTTGAGTTGTATTAACAACTCAATTATGTAATTGTGTGAGAATAAAATGAGTTGTACGTGATATAAAACAACTCAGTAAAAGATAGGCTTGTGGGAGTCTTTAGGAGATAAGATAGAGTAATTTGTGGGATTAAGAATGAGTGTTGAATCCATCCTTGTAGGATAATAAAACACTATATATTACAATAAGTTCAATTGAATAAATTGTGTTTTTGTGATTGACCAAATTATTTTGTAAGTAATCTTACCCACTTTTCAACAAGAGAAATAATAAGATAAGTCTAAGGTAATATATCAATAAGGTGGAGGCATTGTGCACATGGCCTCATTATTACGAGCTTGAAAAGTATAAGATCAGAAAATAAAATGCTTGTTTACATGTAAAATATAAAATTCTAGTTAACCTTAAAAGATATTCAAATGAAAGTGCACTTTATCTAATATGTTTCTTTTATGTTTATGACCGAAAAATTCATCTCATTGTAAGCATTCTTGATTTATTGACTTTATTTTTCAAATTTTAATTTTAGTTTTTGGTAGCCAAGAATTTTCCTTCCAAACTACAAATTTCGTTCTCTTACGTAAATTTCATCTCAAGCATCAATCACAAAAACTGAATGACCCAATAAGACTTTGAGAATAAAATTGATGGATAGTGATTTCAACCTTTTTTTTTAGACCCATGCCAACCATGGACCTAAAAAAATGGTTGGATAAACATCCCTCTATAGGGAATCTAAAGAAATAAATAACTAATGAAAAATTGCATCTAGAGAGTCTCTAATTAATATTTGATTTAGAATCATACTTTCGTATGGTGCCAGTTCAATTGTTAGCAAAGAGTTAAACCCATTGTCTCCATTTACACAATTATCTTGTGTGCATAACAATCAACATGCTTCCTTAAATTTCACACTTTTCAAGCAATTTAATTAAATTACTTGCATTTACGTTTAATTAGATTTTCTCAACATTTTGAAAAAGCCTTAGCAGATACTCACAACCCAAGGATCTATGATGGGAGAGAGAAAAATCAAATAGAATGGGAGAGAGATGATAACAACCTTTTTTTAAGACCCTTCCCAATCATGGACCTAATAAAGTGATTGGCTAAGCATCCCTCTGTAGGGATCTAAACAAATAAATAAATAATAAAAAAGTGCATCTATATAGTCTCAAATTAATATTTATATTTAGAGTGATTCTTCTGCATAGCATGAGTTATGAGTTTGATTGTCAGTGAAGAATTGAACCCATTGTTTCCATTTACACAATTCTCTTGTGTGTGAATAATAAACATGTTTCCTTTAGTTTCACACTTTAAAAGTAATTTAATTAAATTGCTTACATTCACCTTTAACTAGATTTTCTCAACATTTCAAAGAAACTTGGGAAAATACTCACAACCCATGGATCTATGGGAAGAGTGAAAAATTGAATGGAATGGGAGATAGATGTTTTCATAAAAAATGGCTATGAATACAGGTTTGAGAGGATTCAAAATCTCTAAAATATAAATACCTTCTAATCATCATCAATCATTAATTCATTTACTTTAAGCATTTTTCATGACATTTAAAACATGTGTTAGGTTTTAAATGGAGCATAAAAAAACACATTTTACAGGTAAGTAACCAAATTTCAGGAGATGGATATTTAGTGGGTGCTTCACAATGAAAATGCCTCCAGTTTGATTAATAAATCAATACAAATATATCTATAATAAATGTTTAATACATAAACAATCTAATAATTAATTAAATTAAATTAAATTGGGTTCAAGTGCTCGGGCTAAAGGTAATAAACAATTAATGTGTAATCATTGATTTAGGTTCCATTTTCATTGAGCCTATTGGACACTTTCAACACGTGGCCATGGGACACCTTGAGTTAAGGTTCACACTTATCCATATGAACTAAGTAGAACACAACCTAAATAATATAGATCCATGACCACCCCTATGTCCCACTTTGAGATGTGTTCCTCTTCTCTCTCTTCTCTCTTCTTATTTCTCTCTTCCATTGTTTCACTAATGTAAATTAAAAAAAACTAATTATGTATGGGTGAGGACCCCAAACATGATCCCCTATTTTAACCAATTAAAAAAATTATTTATTTTTAAAATTAGAGAAAATAAAGTGGCAGGGAAGGTTTAGGGATGTATATTGAATATTGTGAGATATAGTGATGGTCATCAAGATTTGATAAGGTATAGGGATGTATATTGAATATCGTGAGATATAGTGATGGTCATCAAGATTTGATAATGAAAATGTATTGGTGTGTGTCATATTCACACTTGATGTGAAGTCTGCCTTAGGTAGTATTGTTACCAAGGTGTGATGTACTATGTGCACATCATAGTTAATATACATATTTAATGTGGTAGTTATCCTCACATGTGTGGGAAGGTTAGATGTAACTTAGGGAATGATCCCACATTTCACTCCACCAATAATCATCTCCTACTCACCTCTTTCTTTTGCTATACAAGGAACCTTTATGTCCTTGTGGAAAATAATGGATCTTAGAGTCATCTCCTGAGTTAGTCGAGATGTAGTTTGTTAGAGAGTCATGTTTTGATATAACCATTATTGGTCACACACATTTACATTGTGTATACACATAATATTTTCAAACTATGCCACTTACTAACACTTTCTATCTTGTATAAACCCATCGAGTCTCAATCTCTCTGAGTGCATGATTTAAGGGGTGCATCGAGAAAGGGATGGGTAGATCATTTATGATTTGCATGATTGTTGTCCCTTTTTTCCATTCTCTATCTACACACGTGTCTCCTATTAACCATTCCCCTAAGCTTTGCCTCCTATTTTTCACCTTCCTTTAGTCATCTACCACCTTCATTAGCCCTTTCCCTAACCCAAATCCCCTTTTAGCAGTTTACATGACTATGTCAGCCACATCAACCTTATATTTTTATTTACAAAGCTTACTAAGAACTAAGTTGGCCATAGCTAACATAATTCATTATCTAGTTAGTCTTTTATCAATTTTAATACTAGGTCGACCTTGTCAACCAAAATTTTTGGAAGGGTTTACGGTTAGATCCACCTATATAAACACAATCATTTTGCCATTTCTATATGAAGAGAAGAATAAGTAAGATATATTGTGTATCTGTTTATCCACCATTCTACTTGAAGATCAAGCTTAGGGTTTCATACTTTCTTTAGAGATACGGATCTTATCTTGTGAGGAAGTCTTTTGGATGCATTGATAGGTTATGTAGCCTAGAACTAATTTATCCTTGTCATCTTTACATACCACAACAACCTCTTGTGAAACACCTTGGTCAAGGGAGAGATTGAGGCTTGGCAGGTTCATCTTCAAAGGTAAGTATTCTTAAATTTTTTCCTCTTTTGTAAGAGTAGATAGATATGCATTTGCACTTTTCTTTCATACATTAAAATTTCATATATATATATATTGATGTGAGTATATGTATTTTATGCATGTTTATTTTTATTATTTATTACCCCTACTTTGTGCCACAAGCTTTATTGAGCTCTAGATTAGATTTTGATTTACTTGTTATTAGTTTAGTGAATATAAAAACATAGGACCTAGTTAGGGTTATTGCATAGTTTTGCTTGACTGGAGGCTTTAGAACCCTCCCTAGTAATATTATTGTAGTAAGAGATCCCTTGGCTAGGTATAGTAGATCCATATTGGTCATGACCCTGATTATTTAATATATCCCCAATCAGAAGTGTAAGTAGGATCTATCTTCTCTGAGCTTGGATTGATTTGTAAATCTATTTTATTTTCCATTACATACATTTTGGTGAACCCGACGTGAATCTAACCCTTGTAGGTTTTATTTCATGTTTTTCATTTCTATCATTCTATTGTTTTTCTATATTTGTAATACTATGTCGACCAAGTTGGTATAGTTTTAACATTTATGCACAGATTTAACACATAATCATATCAGAATGACTCTATTCTTTCTATGTATGTCTTCATTAGATATAGGTTACTAGATTAGATAGGTCAACATAGTATTCTTCTTTAGTTCTAGATAACAAAGTAAGTCAACTAGGTTGACTTAGTCTTCTACTCAACCTCCAAAAGAATAAACTAAGTCGACCAGGTCAACTTAGTCTTTCAATCAACATCTAGAACAACAAACTAAGTTGTGCATATTGACTCAGTCTTCCAATCAACATCCATAATAATAAACTAAGTCAACCAGGTTGACTTAGTCTTTCAGTCAGAATCTAGAACA
This sequence comes from Torreya grandis, assembly GCA_037957365.1. NCBI lineage: Eukaryota > Viridiplantae > Streptophyta > Pinopsida > Cupressales > Taxaceae > Torreya > Torreya grandis. Next base: position 8,269,744 of record JARHVA010000080.1, on the reverse strand, counting down.
ATAAACTAAGTCATGCAGGTTGACTTAGTCTTCTAGTCAGCATCTAGATAATAAACTAAGTCGACCAGGTTGACTTAATCATCTTATTAGGCTTTAAAAAATAGGGTTTTACAAAAATAGGTCAACCCAGGTGACTTAGTTTTCAACCCACCAAGGTTCCTCTCTTTTTCTCTCTTTCAATTCAGTACTTCATTATAGTTCTATTTTTTGCAAGTTTGTAGTCTTCAAAATTGTAATCCTACAGTAAACTAAGTTGACCTGGTCGACTTAGTTTTGTAGCTTGTCTTCTGTCTAAAAGACTAAGTCAACCTAGTCGACTTAGTTCTTAAAGACTCTTTCTTCTACAGAATAATAGCGACCTGATCGACTCTATTAAGTAATATTTATATATAGTGTCATCTAAATTGACTTTGTACCATTCCTAATTTGGGAATTGACAACTATATGCTAGCAATAAAATCACACTTTCATTTTCAACTATTTTTATGCTTAAATTAGGTCACATAGTCTAATTAGGTGGTTTTTTAAATTGCCGATTAGTTTTACTATTTTTCTCTTTTTGCACATACTACCAAATCACACAATATTCAATACACATTTAACATTTGTCGTCCCAAGGCCTACCTACTTGGATTTCATCACCAAGTGGGAAGCCAACTTGGTTTTTAGCTAAGTATAAACATGTGGTTAATGGTATATATTGAAAAAGAACCAACACTCTTATCTCTGTAGGATTGTGAAGTGAGGGGGTAGGCCCAAATACCAAGTTAGTACCATTACCAACATAGATCCCTTCTAGCTTAAATGTCCTAAAACCATCCATAGATTGATTTCTAGTTCCCTATTTTTAACCAAATTCCCTATCACACTTAAAATAACACCTTATAATTATCTTACAACATTTAGGATGACCACTTAGCATTTTACTTTTTAAATGATTGTTTGCTCTCTGATCATTGTGTGTTGTATTGCAAAAACTTGCATTGGCCAATGTTGGTGCAAGGTTTTTTGTTGTATGCTCCAATTGGATCATTCCCATTGATCAAATTATTTGTGTGTTTGCTTCCATTTGTTGCTTCACTTATATTACAATTTTTTTCCCTATTCTTAGTACTCTATAATTTTTTTCAACATAGTTTCTTACAAACTATGTTTTCCTCTATCTAAAATACTAATTCAACCTGGTCAAACTTGTACTCTCTTTTATCAATTAGGTTACAGTACTAATTCGACCCGATTGACCTTGTATCCTTATCACACTATATTTTTTCTTATTTATAGTATTTAATTGACCTGGTCAACCCTATACTCTTTTTTGCCAATCAAGTTATAGTACTAAGTCGACCTAGTTAACCATGTATCCTTATCAGACCTTGTTTTCCCTATCTATAGTACTAAGTTAGCCACTTACTACTAAGTTAACCACTTACTACTAAGTCAACCCATTAGTTTTTCACCTAACCAACTAAGTTAGACACTTACTGTTAAGTCGACCCACTAGTTTTTCACCTAACCAACTAAGTCGACCACTTACTACTAAGTTAACCCACTAGTTTTTCACCTAACCAACTAAGTCGACCACTTACTACTAAGTCAACCCACTAGTTTTTCTTACCCTATTTATGGTACTAAGTCAACCTAGTCGAACCTATACTCTTTTTTGTCGGTCATGTTATAGTACTAAGTCAACTTGGTCAACCTTGTATCCTTAGCTCAATTTCATACTCTATTTGCAGTACTAAGTTGAACTGGTCAACTCTGTGCTCTTTTCTACCATTCATGTTACAATACTAAGTTGACCTAGTTGACTCCATATCCCCTTTTCTAGTTAGGTTATAGTACTAAGTTGACTTGGTCAACTTTGTATCCCTCCTTCCAATCAGGTTATAATACTAAGTCAACTTGGTTGATTTTGTATCCTTATTTGCCTTCTGTCCAACAGTACTAAGTCAACCTGGTCGACTCTATACACCTTGGTTGATACTATTTTATGTATGGTTATCTATTCTTATTTCATAATGATGTCAGATTTTTAGCCTGTACTTAGTCAAGATCATTGCACATTTAAGGATTTAGATCAGAACCTCACTTATTTTATTAGTTCAAATGAAATTATTCACTTTCTTCTTTCATATTTTCCTAATAAAAAACCAATCACTACACAATGTAATGCAATTAAGGTCCTTCATCCTGGTCCTCCTCCCAATACCAATGTTAAAAACACTCCACCCAATACCCTTCCTCCCACCAACACTAATAATCCCCCTCCTAACAACACTAATACCCTACCTTCAAATAGTAATGCATAAATTGACACAACTCAAATTCTTGCATAAATGGTTCAACAAATGAACATCATGCAAATAACTAATCATTCTCAAATAATGAAAATGAAACAACATTTATTACACATGACTAGTCAACCACCTCAAGTCATCATGTCTTAACCAAATCAAAATTTTATCCATCCTCCTCTTTGAGATGCCAATGGGAATATCATCCCTCAACCTATAATGAATAACAAAATGATTCAACATCTTCAAAATGAATCTTTAACCACATTCATTACATCCATAACATTTCTCCAACTATCACATATGATGGGACCAAGGACCCTACTATCTTTCTTAAGTGTTTTGGTAATCTCTATAAGGAATGGGTCCAAACTAACACCTTTGATACCACCAAGCTCTTAGCCAAAACCTTTACTGGTGATGCACTTGAATATTACAACCAACTTCCTAGACATTTCATTTCACAACTAGAGGATTTATTCAATGCTCTAGTGAAGGAATTCCAACATGATGACCTTTCTGAAAATTACTTTAGCCATTTCATCAATGCCAAACAACTTCCTAACGAATCTGATCACACTTTCATCAAATGATAGAAGTCTCTAGCTCACAAAGTGGACCATAACATGAATGATGATGTTCTTTTAAAAATATTTGTTATTGCTCTTAAATCTCCTCTTCAATACAAAGTTCAAATCTTTTCCCCTAAAACTTTAGAAGAAGCCTTAGACCAAGCAAAAAAGTAAGACTTTCTTATGACTCAATTTGAAACAACTCAAACAACTACTAAAGAACCTTTCCAATCATTTTCTCATAACATTGATTCATCTAAGCCTCCCCAAACTCAAAATGGAGCATCAAATTCAACCAATTTTAACCCAACCCACCCTCCCTTGAGGCTAGATTAACTTAAGAATAAATTGCCACTCTCTAAACCCATGAGCTTTGATCCTTCTAAACCTCCTCTAAAATGGTACAATCCTGATAATATTTTATGGTGGCATGCTACTATAGGTCATTCTCATGACTCTTGTCATGATCTTCACCACAAGACTATCTTCAAGCTTCTCAAATTCAATCTAAAGAACCATAATCACGTCAACATCAACTACCTAATGAACAACAAAAATTATCCCATACCTACACCTCATCCACTAATGTTTCTCATTCCACAGTTGATCTTTTTTCCTACACCAATAAGAAAAGGATAACTAACATGAACAAATTTAAACATATCATTGCATCCATTGAACCTCAACCTCTTAGGTCACATGAACCAAAGGAGTGCATAGTTCAAATGCTTACTCCAAAGCATATCATACATGGTCCTCCTTTACCTCTTCATATCCCTCCTACACATCCTATGTCATATTCAACATCCCTAAAATCTAACAAACCAATACATTTGTCTATCTCCAAATTCACCTACTAACCTAATGCAAATCATTTTAATGGTTCAATGTTACCTCATTACATCACACATGTTGGGGCATCATGTGATGCCCATCCACATATCCCTTCAGACCTTGGGGCATCTTGTGATGCCCATACCTACATCTACTTACCCATTGGGGCATCTTACGATGCCGACTCTTATTATACAATTCATAATAACAAACAAATTTAACTTCAAGCAATGTTTTGAGACTTATAAACTTGTATTTCACATGCTCATCTTTGATACAGACATTACATAGATTATGCTTGTTATGTTTATCTCATGTTTATTTTTTTGAACTTTACTCCTTTTAGTCACACTATACTACCATCATTGTCACCTTTGGGTTATTTAGTTTTGTTACACATTACATTTGTCATTTGTTTTCATTTTGGTTCTTATATATCTCTTTCATTTTTGTCTTTTTTCCATTCTTTGTCATAATAGCTTTACGATTATTTTTCCCTTATTTAATATTCACATCATTGGTGTTTACCTTATGAGTTTCAGTGTAAGACCATGGATAGGACTAGACTCTCCTAAAAAATTACAACATTAAAACATATTTAAACCACTTTTTGGGATGATTACTACATTTATTGGTGCTTGTGCTAGATCTATTGTAGGTTAGCATGGCTTCTCTAGTCACATGACTATCATAAGCATAGCCCCCTCCCTTTTATAGCACTATTTTACCTCCTTGTGATCAAATATGAGTATATTCATCATTGTATCACTTATTACATAGATGAATCTCTCACGATCCCAATATTTCACTTATTTCCTTTCATTTGAGGCTCACATCAGTCAATTTTGAGATTACACACTTACTTGTGGGCAAGCCTAGAAGTCTTTAGACATCTTGGTCTTTAGGTCCTTTTTTCTAGTCACCAAGTGTAAGCTCTCTTGAGTTTGTCACCAATTTCACTCATGTTTGGTTCTCTGAATCCATGTGGAGGAGAATTAAAAAAGAAAAACAAGTTAAAAGCCAAATCATAAAATGCAAACAAAAGGCAAAAACAATCTTAAAAGTCAGATCACACCAAAAGACTTTATCTATATTTTTCACACCTCCTATCTTAGTCGAAGCTCAAACTCCATAGTTGGCCTCATGATAGAGTTGAGGTCCATTGGGGTGCAGTAGGCCAATAAATTGGGGTAGGAGGTCTCATTATATCATATACTATATAGTGCCACCTACTTTATCATGTAAGTACCTAATCTTCATAGTAAATCAATGACTTTGTAAGGGGTCCTAAGGAATGGAGAACATGTTGTGGAAAAGTAGGTCCATTTTAATTTTTATGCATATAAACTTCATGGGATGATCTATGTACTTCACTTGTTATCCCAAGATTTGTGTTCATTATTCAAAATGTCTTAAGTCCTTGGTGTTGATAGTTCTTAGCCTTTCTCACTTGCCTAGTGTGTCTCATTCTTACTAAGGATGTTCACACCACCCATGTGGTGCCTCACATTCTTTATTTACATCATATTTTCTTTATATTCCCCTTATTGGATATTGATTTTAGTTGATCACATCCTAGATCACATCTACCTTATTAAGCCTCTTGGTTTATAGTTTGTGAGTTACATTGTAAGACCTTCGATAAGACTAGGACTTCCTCACAAGCACCCTTACACCATTTGCTTACCACACCATCTCATTGTCATGCTAGTCATGTCATTAGGTGGTTGTGTTTTCTTACATTGTATCTTGAAACAAACACTAAATTTGAGTTTCCATCCTTTAGAGATTTTGATTTTCATCTATTTATCATGTTCTCGTTTGATTTTTGTGGACCTCATTTATCTTAAATATAGCATTTGGCATTAATACATGTTTATATTTATGTATTACTTATTCATATTTGTCTTCCATCTTGATTTACATTTCATTTTCAAATAAATATGTTTTTCTCTAAGTTTGATTCGACATGCTTATCTTACATGGGGTTACTTGTCACTTACATATCTTTGTTAAAGTTTTCTTGCATTGATATTTCATTTGTCATTCATGTTTTACATACTTCCTAATGTGATTTAGTATGTTCTACATTCTTTTTTTTCATTTATGTTTTACATGCTTTCCAACATGATTTAGTGTGTTCTACATTCATTTATAATCATTTGTCATTTATTTTCCATCATTTTGTCATACACTTGCCATCAATATTTTGGTTCTAACCTTGCCTTAACGATCCTCATTTACCAATTTCCCTAAGTAATCATTACTACTTTAACCATCTTACATACACATGTATTACTTATATTTTTACTTTTATATCCCTAGGGTTTCTCAAATGAAGGTACTGCACCCTCCACGATCAAGACTAGGATGTTTGCATGCAATCATTTAGTGGAAAGGTAAGTTAAGGTATGTATATTATATTTTTAGTTACTTTCATTTCCTTTTATCATTACTTTCTATATGTCATTTTTAGTTATCTCAGTTTCATGTGTTTCTATGTTCTTTCTCGAAGCGCCATCCCTTGTTACATTCACATGACATGTGATGAGCTTCGAGAAGGGAATATTTATACACATAATGTTTTCAAAATTTACCACTTAATAACACTTTTTATCTTGCAGGAACTCGTTGAGTGTCAATTTTTCTGAGTGCATGCCTTAAGGGGTGGGTAGACCATTGGTGTTTCACAAGATTGTTGTCCCTTTTTCCACTTGATATATACGCGCATGTCTCCTAAAAACTAATCCACTAAGTTTTGCTTCCTATTTTGCACCTTTCTCTAGTCATCTACCACCTGCATTAGCCCTTTCCTTAATATAAACCCCTTTTTGGTAGTTTACATGACCATGTAAGTCATATCGACCTTGTATTGTTATTTACAAAGCTTACTAAGAACTAAGTCAACCATGGCTAACATAGTTCATTATCTAGTTAAGTTTTTATCAAATTCAATACTAGGTCAATCGAGTTGAACTTGTCAACTGAAACTTTTGGCAGGATTTAGGGTTATATATGCTTATATAAACATAATCATTTTGCCATTTATATACAAAGAGAAGAAGATATATTGTATATTTGCTTATCCACCATTCTACTTGAGGAGCAAGTTTATGGTTTCATACTTTATTTGGAGATATGAATCTTATCTTGTGGAAAAGTCTTTTAGATGCATTGATAGGTTATGTAGCCTAGATTTGATCTATCTTTGTCATTTATACATACGACAACAACCTCTTGTAAAGCACCTTGGCTAAGGGAGAGATTGAGGCTCAACAGGTTTGTCTTCAAAGATAAGTATTCCTAACTTTGTTCCTCCTTTGTAAGAGTAAATAGATAGGTTGTGTAGCCTACAACTGATTTATCGTTGTCATCCTTACATACCACAACAACCTTTTGTGAAGCACGTTGACCAATGGAGAGATTGAGGCTCGACAGGTTTGTATTCAAAGGTAAGTATTCTTAACTTTGTTCTTCCTTTGTAAGAGTAGATAGATGAGTATTTACACATTTTTTTAATGAATTATAATTCCATATACATTGATGTGAATATATGTCTTTTATGCATGTTTACTTTTATTGTTTATTACCTCTAATTTATGCCTCAAGCTTTGGTGAGGACCAGATTAGATTTTGCTTTACTCATTATTAGTTTAGTGAATAAAAAAACATAAGACTTAGTTAGGGTTATTGCATAGTTTTGCTTGATTGGAGGCTTTGGAACCCTCCATAATTATATTATTGTGGTAAGAGATACCTTGGCTAGGTTTAGCGGATCCATATTGGTCATGACCTCAATTATCTAATATATCCTCATCAGAAGTGTAAGTAGGATTTATCTTCTCTGAGCTAGGATTAATTTGTAAATCTATTATATTTCGCATTGCATACACATTGTATATTCCGTTAGTGTAATACAAAGTTCTTTTGTTAGTAAATCTCTATCTTTTGAGTACTATTATGTGGATAGATGTTTTCATTGTAGAGTTTTTATTGGGACCTCCTCATTTCTAATATGGCATCATAGTTATGTTATTTTAACTTGGTATTAGAGTAGGATCCACAATATCCATCTCTCATTATTTTAGATCTAGTTCTTTCTTCACTTAGATTTGCATTATTTGCAGATCTACATATTGAGGAGTTTTATCGAATAGATTTATACCATATTTTTTTCATGAGTGTTTTTGTTTCATATCAGACATTCCCACTACATTTAGTGTGCAAGAGAATGTTAGTTTCAACTTTTGTTTCACCTGGATCAAACATTATGAGCTCATTTGTCAAGCCATGTAGATTATGTTTTGTGTAAATATAGGGAATTCACAGTGCTAAAAAATGATCCAACAGGAAGGAAAATGACGTTTTCAAATCATCTAGCATGTTTTTGCGACCAAAATTTTGTATTTTTTAGTAACTTGAAATAAGTTTTTAGCTATTATATTTAGCTACAAATTAGAAATGAGTCTATTTGGAGGGTGATTTTTTCACCTTGTATATTTTTTCAAGATCTACATAATTATTGAGTTCAACAATCTCAGTTGAGAATTTTTTTGTGTTGTTTTTACACACTTATAGATATGAAATCTGGTACTTGGTACTTGGTAATGAAAAACTTAACACACATGATTTGTGTGCATAAACAAGGTCCTATTCTACCATTATCTCACACTTTCATGTTATCTTATGAGTTTACCATTTAATTATGCTATTATACACCTACAATAACTTGTCTATCTATTTCAAAACTACTAAATATCACACATGAACATCTCCAAACCCTCAAGTTAGTCCACCTATACACAAGCCAATTCTGTTAGTATCACTAGTCAATATTGACTTGTTCTAGTTCAAATTGACCCTCTCTTAGCAATGACTACTTTTTAAAATCAAATATTTCCTTAGGGTGAACCCATTTTTCTAGCATGTTGGTGGTGTGAGAAATTAACCAATTGGACACATATATAAATAAATCAAAGTCTCATTCAAAAGGGACTTGGCACTTATTTGGTACACATATACACATTATTTCACATGAAGAAAATATGCCCTACTGTTTATAAATTATAAATAATTCACTATGATCAATCATGAGTTAAGTCTGAAGAACACTAAAGCCAAGTTAGATCAAGCATTTTCAAGTATCAACTCCAAATCATCGCATGCATACATAGAGTGAAGGAACACAATTTCATAATCATACTCAGTGGGAGAACTACATATGGCTTGATTTCCCTTCTTAGAGCATCAGATATGTAGGTGATGGTCTATCAACAAGTGAAAGTGATTGGGGTCATCTCAAACCATTACACTTTCCTAGTTTTGTTAGTTTATATCCCTTACAAGTAAAACTAGGTTTTAAAGTGAAAGAAATTAATTTATGAAGTTGTGTTCACCATAAACATTCAGGATTGCACATACATAATATACAGATTCGGGCGAAGGTGATCGTACCACTCATTTATGCATGAGTTATTACCGACCAACATTGGTTAGTATTGATACTGACCAGATCAACAGAACTAACCCTGCGCAAACAAAAATACATTTCCTGAACCAAATGAATCACATGCCTAATTTTAGTTGATATCCACTTATAGAATATAATTGTAGTTAGACCATCAACTATAAAAGTTAAATACTCATCCCTTTATTGCACTTACTATATTTAGCATATGCCACATGTTGAGTCATTGTAATCAATTTTAGTATTTTACATTCATATGTATGCTTAAATGCATACCTTATTATTTGAATTACTCTAGATATTTATATCACTATAGGGTTATTATTTATTACATTAATTTAAATTAGGGTAAAACATATTGGTGAATCCGTACACCTATCAAACTATGTCAAACCCTAGGCTTTCATTTTTAGATTTTTCATCATATGGTTTCAAATTTCATTTTTGATTTCCATACACAAAAAAATATTTTCACCTTTCAAAGGTTTTAGATTTTTTGTCCTAGGGTTTCAAATCTAATTTTTATTTCCATACACAAACATCTCTTCACCTTCAACCCTAGATCTTCATCAAGATTCCCTCTTTCTAGGGTTTTATATTTCAACCATAGGGTTTTATTTTTAGACCTAAATTTTGATTATTCCCTAATAATACACATAAATTATGGCCATAATGAATGAACACTTTTGGTTAATATAATTCATGAAGTTACTCTTTTCATATTGTTATACATGGATAGTGTATCTTATTTGTATCAAGGTATCTTTTACCAACAGGCTTTGTAGCTCCCATGCTTCCATTATAAGAAGGTAACGCTGATCTCAAGAAACACCTTAGATCATTCCATGTAACATTCTTGGGCATGCATATAATGAAAAATTATTGACCAAGCTATTTCCAAGAATTCTTAAAGACTATGCAATACGATGGTTCTATAATCTCCCCTTATAATATGTAATATCATTCAACCCCTTGGTAGACCAATTCCTAGCATATTTTTATATCAACATTTATGAGAAGCTATCCTACACACAAGTTACTAAATCAAGTAAGGATTCAATGAATAGATCAATGATTATGTACTTCAGTACAAGACTATGATAGCCAAGATGACCCATGTAATGGATAAAAATGAATTACAATATATATTCAAGTAAAGCTTGCTCTCACCACTCAACAAGTCAATTATATTCAAGAGATTTAAATCTTTTAATGAATTATGTCATTTAGGAAGGGATAGATAAGTTAAGCTAATAGCTATAAAGAAACTTAAGTATAAATCAACTCCTACAACTACTTCAACAACAAAGTTTCAAAGTAAACCGACCCACTGTAGAGTAGGATTACGAGATAGGTTAGATCATGAGTTAGTCAATAAAAAATCTAAAAGAAGCATAAAGAACTAACTTACCAAGTCTATTCCCTCAAGGGATGTTTCTAATTAAATAAAATGATTAGTTATGAAAGTACGATAATGATATACCTTCCAAGCAGCTATTCTTCCTCATAAGTCACCAAGAAACATGATTTTACCCAAATTTGGTGCTCCAAGTCTTCATCAATGAGGTTGGGCATGAGCCTTCATCATCTCCTAATTAACCAATGTATTAGGATCTTTGATTTTGGTCCAATTGGATGAATAAGTGAAGCTTCTTTATAGATAATTTTGCGTAATAAGTTTTCACAATTGAAGCTTAAAAATGGAAGTCTTGGCTCTCTTATTTATAGATTTTCAAGATTTTTCAAGTTGATTTTCAACCCTTGGATCAAAAACTATATGTGTGGCCTCAGATGGATTCATTTTTTGAGGTCAATACATAGGAAAGAGGTTGCACATGGGCAAGCATAGGTTGCACAAGAAAAGAGGTTGCACATGGGCAAGCATGGGTGCAAACTCAAGTGTTTTCTTGATATTTTGAATGTTTACATTTTTGAATTTGTTATAAATAATTATTCAACACTTTCATGGAATTTCCACTTAGGATTCTAATTTGGATTAATTTGCTTAAGTGAGTTTGATTAATTTTTTGTAATTCTTTGAAAATTTGTTGCACGCTTAATCAACCTGGTCATAAATGTCATTTTATCGAGTTATAATTTGACTGGATTATAATTATAAAAAGGTGTCAGTTATGTACGAGACAATAGCCCATTTAGGATATTATAGATGTGAAACAACACATGCACATGACATGTGTTGCCGAATTACAAGAATTCAGTGGTCCAGGACATCATTTTACACAGTCACAATTTGACTCAAAATGATTTAAGAAAATATAATAATCACATAAAATGCATTGTCCCATTCAGGGATACATCAACATAAATTGGCACCTATACATGACAAGTTCAAATGCTTTAGAGCATTTTAGTGATTTTGGTCCAGATTGTGCATTATCATGAAAGATCGTTTAGATTGACAATTTTAGCACAATAGTGATAGGAATTGGATGTCTACATTTTACCATTGTTTAAGGATGGTGAGACATTTGGTCAAAGTAATGTCCTTTTAAATAATAAAAAGTTCACTATAATGAAGAAATAATTTTGTTCCTAATTTTCACTAAATTTTGCATGAGTTACAGAGAAACAAGGCTATGAAAATGCCCCAAACATCATTTGGGTGGTGTTATACCCTTAACCTTTGGTGTGTCTAGGTATATGTGGGCTAACTTGTGACTTACATACCTCTTTTATATTCTTATTATATTTATCTATGTTCTTAGTTAGGTTGGCATGTAGAATAACCATGGCTAAGTAGACTATAGGAGGTAGTGGTTAGTCTTTGAATATATATTAAGTATTCTGTTCTTATTACATTATTGTGGAGGTTGCCCCCTCGAAGTGGTTTTGCTATATTATCCAGTATTCTTCTATGTTCTTAATTATTGCTATGTGATCTCTCATATTTGCTTATTTTGTGTGATATATCATCATTTTATGCGAACATGTAAGTAATTTCATTACAAGCAACCCACGATGCCCCCTTAAAGGGAAGATGTAAATTTTAAATATTTGATGGGTTGGCCCTTGATCAAAAGAAATAATAATCATGTTAATTTTAGCAAAAAATGTTGAAAACAGAGCAATGACAAGAAAGTGGGAGGGAAAATGGATAAGCAAGGCTCCTTGGAGCACCCTAGGAGAATAAAATGTTGTGACTAGATGCAAGAGGATAATTTAGGAGATGCACATCCCAAACTAATCATATAAATAATCAACTAGACTCAATGTGTAAGCCAGGGGATGCATGCCTTGTATAGAGAGTCTTAATTGTTTCTAATGTTTGGTTTGTGTATATCATGTTTAGGTATCGGCTATGTAGGATAGTGTGTTCAGAGATGTTCTTCGGTGCTAGTTTGAATTTTCGATCTTGGATCACTTGGTGTTTATTGTATCAAGTTAAAATTATGCATCATAAAAACACATTGTCTGTTTTATCCGTAGGGAACACTTTGAACTTCATGCTCTCATTCTTGATGTCCTCTACAAGGAATAACTGGTAGATAATCATAGAATCCTTCTTCAAAGTCAAGTGCTTAGACATATTATAAGGAGTTATTCACAATGATTGTCTATGCTTCTCCATCAAGCTCCATCCAATCTAAGCTTGCCATAATGTATAGCTACAATGGTCACCGCACTCGATCTATAATATCGAATGTTTAATTTGGATCACCCCAAATCTCCAACAAGGTATTCGATTCAGCTCCCAACAAAACCATATGAACCTTGGGATTTTACCTTCAAAACCACTATATCTTTGAGCCCGTTATTTTTCTCAATAATGAGTGGTTTATGTTTAAGGTTATAAGTTTTTATGTTTTTAGATTTCTTCATTTACTATTTAGTTGGTTAAGTTTTTTTTTAATAGGTTTATAATGTTAATATGAATCTTAAATTGTTATTTCAAAGTTGAGTCATGGTCATTTTAGTTAGAATTTGTAAAAAAATTAGTAATTTTATTATATTGTATAGAGTCAGAAAGATTAGTTAGTACTTTATATTAATAGTTATATGTTCAATCCAATATTCAATTGGATTTTGTTAGTCATTTTGTTAGTCAGTTATAATTCTCTAGCATTTAGCAATTGTGCGTCATCGTTTAGTACACAAAGTTAAAAAATAATAATTAGAGTGTCATATGAATGTATAACTATTATCGTCAAAACATTTTATTGTTATTATTGGTTATTTAAAGAGTCATCATTATTGTAAGGATGCATTATTAGTTGAAACTGACTTCCACTAAGTCAACATTATATGAAGAGGCGAGGATATGGAGAAACTAAATTCGATCGATAAGTTTGATGTAACCGACTTCCATACATGAAAAATCTAGATCCAGTTATTGCTAATTAAAAACTATCTATGGGATATTGTTGATGGTATTATAGTACAACCAACAGATATTGATGCACTCCAAAAATAGAAGGTCAAAGATAAGAAATACTTAACCATTATTGGTCTCAGCGTATCAAAACCCTATCTTCATCATGTGGACTTCAAAAAGTATTCTAAAGAAATATGGGAATCACTAAACACACTATTCATATCTAAAGCTGATAGTACTAAAATAACAATGAAGTAAAAACTGTATGGGCTAAAAATCAATGAAGGCATAGATATAGTATCTCATATCAACAATTTACATTCTATCATAAACAAATTGGCAGGAATAAAAGAAGAAATAAAGGAAAACAATGCAAATTCCATATTACTCAATATCATGCCCAACAGTATGTCAAATATGGCATTCACCTTAAGTAAACTAAATCCAAGCTTGGTGAACATTATATCCATATTTCTTAATGAAGGAAACAAGGTTTAAACAATATAAAAAAAAAGTGATGTTTACAAAAAACAAGCCCAACACTTCTTATAGAAATATAAACATATGACTACATTTAAAAATGAAAAAAACAAATACACATGTTTTTATTGTAAAAATTCTAGGACATGTTATTTTGAATTGCAAACAAAGAGCATAGGATATTCTCGATGGAAATTTGCATGAAAAAGTAATGGTGATAAAATAAAGTGATGAAGAAGAGAGCAAACCCCTTTTTGGTGATGAAGAATTCACTCATCAAAGTGACAAAAAATATCTATATTAATGTTTATCCTCACCCTATTTTAGCACTAAAGGTGGGGATGATAGGTATTAGTTCTTTATATGTGGGTTATTATATTGTGATGATAGTATAATGAGTGTGTATGTGTGTTGAGTTGTATTAACAACTCAATTATGCAATTGTGTGAGTGTAAAATGAGTTGTACATGAGATAAAACAACTCAGTAAAATATAGGCTCGTGGGAGAGTCCTTAGGAGATAAGATAGAGTGATTTGTGGGATTGAGAATTAGGGTTAAATCCATCCATGTAGGATAATAAAACACTATATATTATAATAAGTTCAGTTAAATAAAGTGTGTTTTTGTGATCGACCAAATTATTTTGTGAGTAATCTTACCAACTTTCAACAAGAGAAATAATAGGCTAAGTCTAAGGTGAGTATATCAATAAGGTGGAGGCATTGTACATATAGACTCATTGTTATGAGCTTGAAAAGTATATTAGAAAATAAAATGATTGTTTACATGTACAATATAAAATTCTAGTCAACCTTTAAAGATATTCAAATGAAAGTGCATGTTATCTAATATGTTTCTTTTATGTTTTTGACTAAAAAAATCATCTCATTGTAAGCATTCTTGATTTATTGACTTTGGTTTTCAAATTTTAATTTGTTTTTGGTAGCCAAGAATTTTCCTTCCAAACTACAAATTTCATTCTCTAACAAAAATTTCATCTCAAGCGTCAATCACAAAAAATGAATGACCAATAAGACTTCCAGAATAAAATTGATGGATAGTGATAGCAACCTTTTTTTTACACCCCTGTCAACAATGGACCTAAAAAAATGGTTGGCTAAACATCCCTTTGTAGGGAATCTAAGCAAATAAATAAATAATGAAAAAGTGCATCTAGAGAGTCTCTAATAAATGCTTATATTTAAAATCATTCTTCCGCATGGTGTGAGTTCAATTGTTAGCAAAGAGTTGAACCTGTTGTCTCCATTTACACAATTATCTTGTGCGCATAAAAATCAACATGTTTCTTTGAATTTCACACTTTCTAAGTAATTTAATTAAATTACTTGCATTCACCTTTCACTGGATTTTTTCAACATTTCAAAAAACCCTGAGCACATACTAACAACCCAAGGATCTATGATGGGAGAGAGAAAAATTGAATGGAATGAGAGAGAGATGATAACAACCTTTTTTAAGACCCCTACCAATCATGGACCTAACAAAGTTATTGGATAAGCATCCCTCTGCAAGAATATAAACAAATAAATAAATAATGAAAAAGTGTATCTATAGTGTCTCTAATTAATATTTAGATTTAGAATGATTCTTCTGCATGGCGCGAGTTTAATTGTCAGTGAAGATTTGAACCTATTGTTTCCATTTACATAATTATCTTGTGCGTGCAACAATAAACATGCTTCCTTAAATTTCACACTTTATAAAAAAATTAAATTACTTACATTCACCTTTAACTTGATTTTCTCAACATTTCAAAGAAGTTTGGGCAAATACTCACAACCCATGGATCTATGGGGAGAGTGAAAAATTGAATGGAATGGGAGATAGATGTTTGAATAAAAAATGGCTATGAATACAGGGTTGAAAGGATTCAAATACTCTGAAATATAATTACATTCTAATCATTGTCATGCATTAATTCATTTTCTTTAAGCATTTTTCATGACATTTAAAACATGTGTTAGGTTTTACATGGAGCATAGAAAAACACATTTTACACGTAAGATAAGCGAATATCACGAGATGAATATTCAGTGGGTGCTTCACAATGAAAATTCCTCTAGTGTAATTAATTTTTCAATACAAATATATATGTAATAAATGTTAAATACATAAATAATAAAGTAGTTAATTTAATTTAATTTAATTGGGTTTAAGTGTTTGGGCTAAAGGTAAGAAACAAGTAATTTGTAATCATTGATTTAGGTTCCATTTTCATTGAGCCTATTGGACACTTTCAACACGTGGCCATGGGAAACCTTGAGGTAAGGGTCACACTTATCCATATGAACCAAGTAGAACACAACCTAAATAATACAGATCTAGGACCACCCCCATGTCCCACTTTGAGATGTGTTCCTCGTTAATCCAAAAATCTAAAAAGATGTCAAATTTTAAGGGCCCAAGGGAGTGGCTTAGTGGTAAGAAACAAGTAGTTTGTAATGACTGACCTAATTTCCATTCCCTTTGGCCCATTAGAGACTTTCTACAAATGACCATGGGGACATCTTGAGGTATGGCTTGCACTTCTCCATGTGAACCAAGTAGAACACACCCCAGATATTATGGACCTAGGCCCACACCCATGTCCCACTTCGAGAGGTGTACCTTGAGTAATCCAAATATTTAAAAAAGAAAGATGTTTGATTATAATTCATTTCTTCTCTTTCCTTCCTCTTCTCTATCTTCTTTCTTTTCTTCTTTCTCTCTTCCATTATTTCCCCATTATAATTAAAAAACGCTACTTATGCATGGGTGAGGATCCTAAATACGATTCCCTCATTTTAACAATTATATATATATATATATATATATATATATATATATATATATATATATATAGAAAATGAAGTGACATGTAATTTTTGGGGTTTTATTTTGAACATCATGAGATCTAGTAAGAGACATCAATATTTGATAATGAGAATATGTTGGTGTGTCTTATTCACATTTAATGTGAATATGACACAAAACACACCCAAGATATTATGAACCCAGGGCCACCCTCATGTCCCACTTCAAGAGGTGTACCTTGATTAATCCAAACATATAAAAAAGTTAGATTATTTGTATTTATTCTCTTTCCTTCCTCTTATCTCTCTTCTTCTTTCTTTCTTCTATTGTTTCCCTGATGTAATTAAAAAAGCACTACTTATGCATGGGTGAGGACCCCAAATATGATTCCCTCTTTTAGCCAATTAAAAAAATTACTTATTTTTAAATTAGAGAAAATAAAGTGGCAGGTAAGGTTTAGGGATGTATATTGAATATCGTGAGATATAGTGATAGTCATCAAAATTTGATGATGAAAATGTATTGGTGTGTGTCATATTGACACTTGATATGAAGTATGTCTTAGGTAGTGTTTTTACCAAGGTGTGATGTACTATGTGCACCACATAGTTAATATACACATTTAATGTGGTAGTTATCCTCACATGTGTGAGAAGGTTAGATGTAACTTAGGGAATGATCCCACATTTCACTCCACCAATAATCATCTCCCACTAACCTCTTTCTTTTCTTATACAAGGAACCTTTATGTCCTTGTGGAAATTAATGGATCTTATAGTCCTCTCCTAAGCTAGTGGATATGTAGTCTGTTAGAGAGTCATGTTTTTGTGCAACCATTATTGGTCACAGACCTGTACATTTTATATTTCATTAGTGTTATATAATGTCCTTTTGTTATTGAATCTCTCTCTTATGAGTACTATTGTGTGGATAGACATTTTCATTGTAGATTTTTAATTGGGACCTCCTCATTCATAATATGACATAATAGTTATGTTATTTTAACTTGGTATTAGATTAGGATCAACAATATCCATCTCACATTATTTTAGATCTAGTTCTTTCTTCACTTAGATTTGCATTGGTTTGCAGATCTACATATGGAGGGGTTTCATTGAAGAGATTTATACCATATTTTGTTTGTGAGTGTTTTTGTTGCATATCAAACATTTTCACTACATTTAGTGTGCCATAGAATTTTATTTTCCACTTTTGTTTCACCTGGATCAAACACTATGAGCTCATTTGTCAAGCCATGTAGATTGTGTTTTGTGTAAATCTAGGGAATTCACAATGGTAAAAAATGATCCAACAAGAAGGAAAATGACCTTTTCAAATCATCTAGCATGTTTTTTAACCAAATTTTGTATTTTTTTAGGAACTTGAATAAGTCATTAGCAATTATATTTAGCTACAGATTATATCAAAGTCTATTTGGACGGTGATTTTTTTCACCTTGCCTATTTTTTCAAGATCTACACAATTGATGAATTCATCAATCTCACTTGAGGATTTTGTTGTGATTTTTTCTACACAACTATTTATAGATACTAAAATATGGCACTTGTTACTTCAAAATGAAAAACTTAACACACATTTAACATGCATGATTAAATAACATAAACAAGGTCATATTCTACCATTGTCTCACACTTACATGCTATCTTATGGGTTTGTCATTCAATTATGCTATTATACACCTAAAAGAACCTGCCTATCTATTTCAAACCTACTAAATATCATGCACAAAAATCTCTAGACCCTTAGTCTAGTCCACCTATACACAGTTTAGTCTGTTAGTATCACCAATCGATATTGACCTGATCTAGTAGAAATTGACCCTCTCCTTACAATGACTAATTTTTAGAATCAAAAAATTCCTTGGGGTCAACCCATTTTTCCAGTGTATTGGTGGTGTGAGAAATTACCCAATTAGAAACATATATAAACAAATCAAGGTCTCATTCAAAAGGGACTTGGCACTTATCTGGTACACATATATACATTATTCAACATTAAGCAAATGTGCCATATTCTTAACAAATTATAAATAAGTCACTATGATTAGTCATGATTTAAGTCTAAAGCACACTAAATCCAAGTCAAATCAAGCATTTTCAAGTATCAAATCCAAATCTTCACCTGCATTTATATGGTGAATGAACACAATTTCATAGTCACACTCAGTGGGAGAACTACATGTGACTTGATTTCCCTTCTCAGAGTATTAGATATGTAGGTAGTGTTAAGTCAACAAGCAGAGGTGATTTAGGTCATCTCAAACCATTACACTTTCTTAGTTTTGTTAGTTTTTAGGCCTTATAAGTACAACTAGGTTTAAGGTGAGGGAAATTTATTTATGAAGTTGTGTGCACCATCAGGGTTTGGAAATGCACATAACTAATTTACATTTTACATAGTCAGGCAAAGGTGATTGTATGGTCACAGGCCCTCATTTATTTAAAAATTATTACCAACCAAAATAGGTTAGTATTGATTGATAATACTAACCCAGATCAACATAACCAACCCTGCACAAACAAAAATACATTTCTTGAACCAAATGAATCACAGGCCTAGTTTTAGTTAATATCCACTTCTAGAATATAGTAATAGTCAAACTGTCAACCAAAAAAGTTAAATACTCATCCCTTTATTACACTTACTATATTTAGCATATGCCACATGTTGAGTCATTGTAATCAGTTTTAGTATTTTACATTCATATGTACGCTTAAATGCATATCTTAATATTTAAATTATTCTAAATGTTTATACCCTTTTAGGGTTATTCTTGATTACATTAATGAAAAATTAGGGTAAAATATATTGGTGAATCCATACACTTATCGAACCATGTCAACCCCTATGTTTTCCTTTTCAAATTTTTTGCATATGGTTTCAAATTTCATTTTTGATTTCCATACAGAAAAAAATATTTTCACCTTTCAAAGGTTTTAGATATTTTGTCTTAGGGTTTCAGATCTAATTTCATACACAAAACATCTCTTCACCTTCAACCCTAAATCTTCATCAAGATTCCCTCCTTCTAGGGTTTCAGATTTCAACCACAGGGTTTTGTTTTCAGACCTAAATTTTTATTATTCCCTAATAATACACAAATTATGGCCATAATGAATGAACACTTTTGGTTAGTATAATTCATGAAGTTTCTCTTTTCATATTGTTCTACATGGATAGTGTATCTTATTTGGATCGATTGTGTAAGAAAATGGGTCAAAAAGCTCAAATATAAGAACACTAATAAGGCTAAAATTATCAATAAATAATTCCAAGCCTTTCTTAATTCCTATTGTCGAAACATCCAATTTGTGTTGCCTTTCATTGCCACTAGACAAAAAATGGCATGTATGACCTCCTTTTTCCCCCCTACTACGGACATAGTACATATTATCCACCCTATTGATGGACTTATCATGAATGTTGAGATTGGTAATACTCAAGGCAAAACTAATAAGGATTAACTAGATGCCATGGATGATAAAAAATTCAATAAATATATTAACATGAATCCACATAAGATGGATTCAATGTTAAATAGAGCGAGAGATAAGCATAAAAAGTTGGCCCAAGCTTACACATCAGGGGTACAAACCTCTACTAATAGTATTATCCTTATACCTAAACCTCTAATGACCTACATGACATCCACCCAAGCTCTATGGGCAACATGGGACCTATAACAGATTCCTATACCTATTCCTACACAAACAACCATTACCCCTCCTGTGATGACTACACATGTTCCATCACCAGTGTCACCTATTACACATTCCCTTGAGCAGATGATTACTTCTTTGTATACTAAGGTGTTATAACTAGAGCAAGGTGCATCTATAATTAGTCATTACATGGATTTACATGCCTTGATCCATGACCACTTATCCCCTAAGCTAAAAACCTATCTTTTACCAATAGGTTTTGTAGCTCCCATTCTTCCATTATACAAAGGTAAAGGTGATCTCAAGCAACACCTTAGATCATTCCATGAAATATGATTGGACATGCATATAATGATAAATTATTGACCAATCTATTTCTAAGAAGTCTCAAGGACTATGCAATACGATGGTTCTATAATCTCCCCTTTTAATATGTAAGAGCATTCAACCCCTTCATAGAGAAATTACTAGCACATTTTTACATCAAGATTTATGAGAAGCTATCCTACACACAAATTACTAAACTCAAGTAAGGATCTAATGAACAAATCAACAATTTTATACTTTGGTATAAGACTATGCTAGCCAAGATGACCCATGTATTGGTCGAAAATGAATTACAAGATATATCCAAGTAAAGATTACTCTCACCACTCAACAAGTCAATTATATTCAAGAGATTCAAATCCTTTAATGAATTATACCATTTAGTAAGGGATAGATAAGTCAAGCTAATAGCTATAAATAAACTTAAGTATACATCCACTCCTACAACTACTTCAACAACAAAGTTTCAAACCAAACTGACCTACAAGGTCAAATCAACTTATAATAAGAATGAGGCAAAGATTATGGTTAATGCAGTGTCGCAACCCACAAACCAACTACAATTGACAACTCCACCGAGAGGAAATTTTCAAAATTACCTTCACCTCCTCATGTACTACTAAAGAAGTTACTCGAGTGCAACTTTATCACACTTATCCCTCGACAAGAGCTCAATCCAAATGTGCCTACACCTAGGAATTATGATGGCAATACATATTGTGACTATCATCAAGATTATGGGACATTCTATGAATAGATGCTTCAAATTGAAAAATAAAAATCTAGACCATATAGGATTTTATAGATGACAACATTATTAACTTGGGCACCCCTACGTAGGAATCTAGACCATAACACAAAGGAAATAAAAAATTGAATATATTTAATGATCCATTTCCCAAACACGAGACAACAAAAACTAAATATTATTTAGAATTACATTATGCATACAACATGCATCTACCACCTATGATGTATGATCATCCAATAAATGTAATTATTGACACTTCACCATAGCAGCTTATGATCGAATTTGATGATAGTGAGATTATTGATGATGATTTATTTTTTCATGCATGCTTCATACTAGCCTATATCAATGAAAAACCCATTCACAGTGGCATGATCGACAATGGATCAAGTAATAAAATTTGCACAATGACACTTCTTCACTCTCTTGGGTACATATCACATCGATAGTAGTTGATGGATTATATGGATAGAAATAGAATATCTTGGGACACATAGAACTACATCTATAGGCAAGCTCAACCATACTAACTATGTCATTCTTAGTTATAAAAAGTAATGGGGTCTTCGACATGTTTTTAGGATGCCACTAGATGCAAAAACTTCATGTAATAACATTTACAGTGCACTGATGACTAATGTTCATACACTACAAAAAAATAGTCATGGTTACAGGTGTATGGTATGAGTACCCTCTATATCCAATGGTATCTCTTGCTCCCCCCACCACCACCACCACAATTGGTTATTACACCTATTCAATATTATTGTACATAGATGGTTGATACACCCATACATGATCAATATATAGAGCAAGTGGTTACATATTTACAAGATCTTTCCATGTACCTAGTTCAGAGGAACATAGTTGGGCCTACTAGATAGCCAACTATTCAATGTTAATAACATTAAAGAGTTACTTAGGGCCCACATAAGCTATCATCACATATAATACATACTAAGTTAGCACCGTAAACAATTTAGCATGTTCCACAATAAACATAGGTAGTGAGACATTCCCCTACTATGAAGTGGACCCCATATAGTCCTTGATCATATAGAGCTACCCATCATACACTGAAATCTATGAGTAATGATCATGATAGTTTTTGTACAACACGTGACTTCCTATTATATTTTGATATGCCCACAATTGGTACATTTCATCCATGATAAAGGACCTTTACATTATTCAAAATAATCATTTCCCATGATTCTCCCGTTGCGATAATTGGTTAGCTTTTTCAAACCTCAAATATTTCAAAAAAATACAGAAAAAT
This sequence comes from Torreya grandis, assembly GCA_037957365.1. Taxonomy (NCBI): domain Eukaryota; kingdom Viridiplantae; phylum Streptophyta; class Pinopsida; order Cupressales; family Taxaceae; genus Torreya; species Torreya grandis. The sequence goes on along the minus strand of JARHVA010000080.1, from coordinate 8,246,909 downwards.
CAAATAATCAAGAAAATAAAAAAATATTTGAAATATTTAAAAAATAAAAAAAGGACTTGAGTATGACATGATGAATACATTACACTATTTACATATGTTATTTATCACATGTTTGGTAGGGGACATTCTTTTCACACATGCATGCATTTCTCAGTATATGAGTGTGATGCAGTACACGTAGGTTACACATGGACATATAGATGTTGGAATTTCCTCTACCCAGTGCCCATGCCAAAACTATGGGCATTTTATTCTGCTTGTTTCAGTTATAGGTTATATCTTTCTATAACTTTTCTACCATGTTGAGCTACCTATATTGCATACACATGCCTTTCTAGTGACTCATATCTTACAAAGTGCTACATGGATATGTTATTATACTATGATGTGACATTAATACATATGGATGGTGTAGACTAGTTCCCTTGTTCTATACTCCATTGATGTTGATACTCTTTTACATGATAGGCTACTTTGTGTTTGTCTATTATGTGTGGCCCTTGGCCTTGTTTGATGTGACATCTTGGATGTCCTTTGTTTGTGACATCTTTATATCCCCTTACATATATCCCTTGGCTTATTTATTGCGACATACTTATGTCCCTTATATGTGATGCTTGGCCTTATGTATGACACTAACACTTGAGATTCTTGCACTTGTTAAACTTACTGACATTGAGTGGTGACATGATCTATATCATGCACTTTTACTATGTATTCATATTTAGAGATCTTTATATTGTGTGCTTCATTGATAAATCTATCTAGACATGACATCTACATGCCATACATTACCTATGTTATATGCATGCATTGATTGAGACATTACTATAATGACATATTATCCATATGTTCACATGATATTAAATGATGTTATCCTTATACAAGATATGATATAATCAACTCTTATTTTGAAATAAGTGACTTACAAGACACATCCCTCATTCAAAAAATAGGGCATTATAGTGGGCTTGTTATAGAGACATAAGCCTCCATGAGTAAAAATCATATTAAAGTACTAATTTTAAAGATTCAGAATGGTTTAAATATCAGATGGTTCAATTACATGACATATATTAGCACATTAATAAAAAATATAGGGATATATGCCATGCATATGCACCCAACTTACAAAAACATGAGCACATATTCATAAACACTTGCGTGTATATACATGACCATATTCACACAATTTACAAGAACAAAAATTATAGGTTTCTATATACATTTACATTTGAGATATAAATTCCTAAATTCAACATATATATGCATAACATTCTATATCAGCTGGTACAAATTCAAGGGGCATGATATTGATTCATGCACATATACACATTTTTAGATTCATAAGGCATGATACTAATTCATGCACATATACACACTTTCATATTGATGAGGCATGATACTAGTTCATGCACATACACAACTATATAATTTATAATTGAATGGTAAATGGTTGTCATTCCACATCACACTTATCAGATATGTGATCATGATAGGAGTGTGAACATTGTTCATTCTCTTTCAATCATGCATTTTATTCTACATTGAGAAAAATTGAGCAAAATTATATAATCAAAATTGCTTTCATGATGGGGGCATGAACATTGTTAATTCCATTTTGATCATGTTTTTTGTTCAGTGGAGTGAACTTGAGCAAAACTACACAATTGAATCTATAAGCCATATATAGTGTTTGATGCATTTTTCTTTGAGTGAAACCATCATGTTGTTCTCTCTTTTACCTCCATAGTTGTTTGGGTTAGTACATTGCATACTTATTCCCACATTCATGAGGATTGGGACATTGTTTTCCCAACTTGAAATATCACATAGTTACACAAATATGGGCACAATCACCCCAGCTCTCCATGTGCTTTAACAAGGAAGCACAAGTGTCTCCAATTATTCAATAAGGAAGCATCATTTATAATAATTTGTAAGGGAAACATGGTTTCACTAACATAGGTGTACTCTTACTTTCTTTCTTCAAATTTTCAACAAAATTAGTTTCAAATCAATCTTGTCAATCTATGTCCATTGACTACACATGATCGAAATTTCTTTTATTGAGTGACATGCACAATTGGAGATTCATACCAAAGACAAAGTGTGGCATACACACTAAATTCCATTTTATCCTCTTACTCTAGTAATTCTATTACTAGAATCTGTAGACACTAAAATCTAGTACTTAGATCATGAAAATGACAATTTTTACACACATTTACCATGCATGACTTGAGGGCATAAACAAAGTCCTAATTTGCCATTATATCACACTTGCATGTTATGTTATGAGTTGAACCTTTCATTATATTGTTATTATGCATATGTGAACCTCATTGTTTGTTTCAAACCCTGATAAAAATCATATGCAAACATCTCTAGACCCTTAGTTTAGTCCACATGTACACAAAGTAGTTTGAGCAATATCGCCATTTGATATTGACCTGATCTAGTCAAAATCAACCTTCTCCCAACAATGATTACTTTTCAAAATCAAACATTTCATTAGGACTGGCCCCTTTGCCTAGTGTGTCAGTGGCATGAGAAATTACCCAATTTGACTCATATATAAACAAATAAAGGTCTCATTCAAAAGGGACTTAGCACTTATTTAGTACACATATGTACACTATTGTACATTGAGCAAATTTCCCCTACTCTTCATAAATTACAAATCAGTCACTAGGAGCAGTCACAAGCTAATACTGAAGCACACTAGATCCAAGTTAAAACAAGTATTGTCCCTAATTTATGCAGTTCATGCAAACCCAAGGAAAGTTACAAAATAATCACCATCAAAATTAGTCTACCTACCTACAAAAAATTCAGCTTAATATTAATAACAAAAAAGGTATTTTTTCCAATCAGAATATAGATTGCTTAAACCACCCTCCAATTTCAGCACTAACAACAATCATGGATTCATATAGCCATGAGACTTATAAATGGCCCATGTTTTAATGTAGTGATATTGAGATCACTGTATATCAAGGAATAAATATGGGATGATAAGTTACATACTACCAACTACAGGAAGGGCTTCTATGTCACTTTGGACATATATTTTTTCCAACAGTAAAATAGTAGAAGATGAATTGGGAGGCACTACAACCAAGTTAGATAACACTTTAGGGTGGAAAAGGCAATGTTTGTGCTCCAAAAATAATTATATTGGTCAAAGCTTCATCATGATGTGAGCAAGTATATTAGTTCATGCACATGTTCAATATAAAAACTAGCCAATAAAAAGCAAGGGCTCTCCACACCTCTACCTATTCTAGAATAATGTTGGGAATCAGTCTCCATGGATTTTGTGTCAAGGTTGCCTCTAACTAGGCATGGTCATGACTATGTCTTTGTTGTGGTTGATAAGTTTTCCAAGATGGCAGTGTTGGTGTCATGTACAAATGGGATCAAATCTGAAGACATTGCAAGGATATACTTTGAGCATGTGTGGGTCCACTTCATCTTAAAACAACACATTTTGTCAAATAGGTAAATTAGGTTTCTTCGCACTTTTTGGTCTATATTATGGTCCATGATGGACACAAAGCTAACCAAATCCACCTCTGTCCATCCATAAACATATGGGCAAACAAGGTTAACCATATGATGGTGCATATACTTCATAGTTATGACTCAAAGCTTCCATGGATATGGGATGATAATTTACTATACATCCAACATAGCTATGGTTGAGCCCTCTATGGCTCCACATGACATATCCCTTAAATACTTTTGGAATAATTGAACTATCCCCCATTGACAACACATTCCTTCACTCATGAAAATTGCCTGAGTTGATCAAATTGGGCCTCAAACAAGGGTTCGGTGAAGATGTTTGCAACCTATTCATCTGTTCGAAAAAACTTGAGATCAAAGACCTTGTCTTGTATCAATTTTTGAATTTAATGCATGTGAATTTCAATGTGCTTTGTGCATTAGTACTCCACTAGGTTACGATAAATGTGGATAACACTCTTATTATCACACTAAAGTGGTGTGGGTTGAGTATGTGGAAATCCAAATTTGGAAAACAAGCATCAAATCCAAATTGATTCATGGATGGTAGCGACATCTCCACTATACTCAACTTCCGTAGTAGACAAAGCAATAGTAGTTTGCTTCTTGTAGTACCAAGTCAGGGGACTTGCCCAAAAATGATAGATGTATCATATGATTGGCTTGTGATCATTTGGATCTCCTGCCCAATCAGTGTCTATGTAGCCAAAAACAGTTGTGTTCTAACCTGAAGGTTAACTAGAAATTGAGGCTTTTCTACTTGACTTTTACTCAATCCCATAGATAGTAGTACCATGAAGATACCTTATAATGCATTTTGTAACTTGCTAATAACTTTCATGGGGATCCTGATAGTAGTGTGATACTTATTTCACAACAAATAAAATATTAAGATGAGTATGAGTCAAGTACAAAAGACTTCCCACTAATCTTCTTGTATTCTTTATTCTTATGAAGTTCTTGACCATACCCAATGTAAGCCAATGGAGATTCCTAGTTGGAGTCAAGAACCTATTCAAAAAGTTATTCATATGCCTAATCAAGAGGCTAAACCTTCTTATTGTTCTCTTTCTTCACCACTCATCCCTCAATTTCAAATTGTCCATGAGGACAAAAAGATTTCAGAGCTTGATGAAGTGTTAGCCAAGTGGAAGGATTAGAATGTATATGTTGTCAGAGGCTTCTCTTTCCCTCTCCAAAATTCCATTGCCCCGAAGATTCAAAAATCTGATCATGATCAACCTTCCATGCAGTGTCCACTCCTTTCCCCTCAAAAGCCTAGAGCTTTTTCTTGGTGGAGAGCCATTCAAGAGGCAAAAAAACAGGGAGAGGAGGTGAAGGTGATCCAAGAAGAGCAACTTCAGGAGCAAAATCAGCTACCTATGGTAACTTATTTGCACATCTCTCATCTTGCTGAATATTTTCAAGGGTCTGTTATGCCACTCTTGGAGGAAGAACCTCTCCTTTGTGAGGCAAATCAAAAAGATGCATTGAATGAGATAGAAAATAATGATGACTTCAATGACCAAGAAGAGATCATTATTGGGACACCACTTGGCAAGAGTAAGCATGTCTCAGTGTTTCATAAAGTCAAAGAGGATCAGCGGTAGGAGCATGTGCAAGTTGGAGATAAGATCCAACAGGGAGAAGTTTCAAACGTGCATCAAGAGGTTGCTTCTCAAGAACCTATTAATTATATCTCAGTTGTCCAAGATCAAGAGTTTTCTCAAAATCTTGTGGTCGCTGATATAAATCAAGTACAGGTTGATCTTTCTTTGGAAAGTAGCCATGAGGACAACTCACATAGCACCATTGCTAAGGCAGAGAGCATCCCTGAAGAAGAAGACCATTGATAGCAGTTGTACCATGATGTCATGAGTGAAATTGAAGAGTTTAAGATGACAGACCCTGATGAGAAAATAGTGCAGCAAGTTGAATCTTCATCTGGGGATTCCATTATTGTTCTAGAGCTTCAAGAAGACAATGTTACTCTGGGGATGCCTAAGCAAAATGAGAAGGCAGAGCTTGATATAGAAGGAATCTATGAGAAATTGGTATTAGGTGATGTCACAAATAATGATGAGATATCTCCAATTGATGAAGATCAAGATACCTTTCAAAATGATCTTATTTAGGGTGATCAAAGTGAAGAACAAAAAGATGATTGGCAGCGATATATTGAATCTCTGCAAGAGATTGAAGAATTTTGATTAGATATGTTGCCCATTGGAGAGCGTGGTATTCAGAAGTTTGATCAAGAATCACCTAATCAAGATCATGATACAGCTTGGTTTGACTATTCAAATCCCCTTGAAGAGCTTGATGAACTTGTAGCAGTTGATAAGAAGGATGAGGTCACTCAAGGACAAGGCATTGATGAGATGTCACTTGACAGGGTTGTAGTTGATAAGCAGCATAAAGAAAATCCAGAAGTGCAAGATGAATTTGTAATTATTGGTGACTGGTTTGTTGTTGATGGCTCGTTTTAGGTAATGTTAAGAGAAATAATTGGCAAAAAGAGTGTCTCTTCAAAGGTCATGTTCAATAAACCCCCTACTCTGCAACTTGTACCTTCTCTTAGAATGAGTACATGAATTTCTCTTTTGATCCAGATGGATCATGTTTTGTCATGGTTAATTAGGTTAGTTTGTTTATATTTTGTCCAAGTGCTTTATTTGCACATTTACTTTGTTAGAATAGCTTCCCTGCTTTCTTTTGTTTCTTCCCAAGTTTGGTGGAGTCCGTTGTTTTTGCAAATCAAGAAGTTGTTTTGCAGTCAATGTAAATGATCCATGTATCTGTTATGAATTAGAAGTCATGTATATGGTCTGAGTTCTCAAGCATAGCACGGATGTTGCCCAACCAAGTCGCCAAAGATGTTGACCAATTTTGGTCTACATACCAAATTTTGCCTAGTCCAAGAATTCAGTGGAGGTAGTAGAAAGTCTAAATAGGCAATTTGCAGAGGGCATATCTCACACGTGTGGCAGTCTCAAGAAAAAGTGATCACATGAGTTTGTCCAGCGTGGTCCCTAGTTGCTACGCGCTAAGTTTCAGATCATCCATCGAAGCACAGTGGAAGTTATGCATGTTCAAAGTTGGCTACTCAGTCAGATTTCGCTAAGTTTCCCACACTTAGCCAAATGAACTAGACCGTTGTCAGGACGTCATGTGAGAATGAATAGATCAATCAGCTTGAGCATTTTATATCTTCACTCAGAAGGATCTTAGGATTAGCGGATCAAATGGGTTCATAGCTTTTCGTCTCAAGAACATCTCTTGAATATTTGGTGCCTCCATGACTTTTGCACTTCAAGTTATATGCCTTCAAAGTTGGACCTACAACATAAGACATTTGCGCTAACGTCAAAATGAAGCTCAAGCAAAAATCTATGTGCTTAAATTTGATGATCTGCAAAACGTCAATTACATCCGCACGAAAGTCAAATGACGTTAGCATGAACGCCAATTTTAATCAAGGCAAGTAACCGTTTGTGTTTAGAAAGGTCCGTAAAAGGTTTGAAGTTGGTCAAGATCCAACGGTCCATGGGAACCCTCATACTGACACAAGATCTAACGATCCACGCTGAGTCAACCAAGTCAAAAGGTCCCCAGGGTAAAGCCTTTAAAGATTTACAAGTTGGACATGATCCAATGGGGCAGGATAATCAAGCCAAGATCCAATGGACAAAAATAACTGGCAAAAGGATGGGTCCAAGCTAAATTAAGGGCTCGCGCTCAATTGTACCAATGATCCAACGAAACGCAAGAACTGACAGGGAAGTGGGACTAGGGAGATCTATGGTGTGCGTGAACTCGTACATCTTGAACGGACGACGCACGTGAGTCAAATAGGGCAAATATCCAAGGAACTAATGAGTTAAAGACAAGTGGCACAAGCATGTTCAATTGGCAAAAAAATTGATGGCTCGTGGGCATCTATGCACAAACAGATCAACGGAGCGAACAAGAGTCAAGGGTCAGAAAAGTCAAGGGTCTGAGTCAGCATTCGACAACCAATTGGAGTAAAAGCAAGCCCAAAGTTTTCGACAAAGGTTGAGAGGCTATTTTCGACCATGGACAATAGGGTTTTGCAAGGTCATCCCAACACCATTGAAGTTGTTTCAAACACCACGGAGCAGTCTAACTAATACAGTCGAGTATGAAGTATATAAAAGGACCGCCATTGGAGCTTACTGCGGACCTTTTGGTCGACATTTTTTGGCTTGCAAGGTTCGTTTTTGTAACCGATTTGCCATTTCTAAAGAAGGATCTATATACAATAAACTCTTGGCTCCTGCAGAGATAAAGCAGGGCTTTTTAGACCTAATGGGATCCAGAGGGTGCTATATGGTCTATGGCTCTATTTTAATATAAGGACTATGGAAAAAACAATGACCTTAGATTGGTTTTCCATCTACAATAGACCTATGAAAATGGCGCAGATATGGGTGTTTTATGCAAAGGGTCTCATCTATCAATGTGGCCCTATTTTCAACAAAACAGAGACATTCAACCATTCAAAATAGACCAAACAAGTTTTTGTCAATTCGAAGGCATAAAGGATTGATCCTCGTCAGCAAATCAGGTAGAGGTAGCATGGAGTCTCGAAATAATGATCGGGTGGGTGAATAAGCATAGTGAGCATTCAATTATTTTCCAATCCCTTTGAAATTGTGTCTTTTTTATAAGAACCTGACTCAACAGCATCATCGAATTGGCATTAATCCGTCAAAAGCAGTTGGTCCTTTTCCAACACACAGTTCCCTCATTATTTTCTATAAATACAGATTTCTAAGTTTTAAAAACAACTTGATAATCCCTCTCTTGGACATGACTAGACTATGCATAGATTTGATCTATGTAACCTCTAGTGATAAATAAAAGACACTTTTTCAAATTTCATAATTCTGATATAATGTGTTAATGTCAGATTGATTTGCATGTGGTAAAAATCTCTCCCTTGTCAAATCTTGAATATCACCCAATTACTAGATTATATTGTTTTGCAGGGCATGTTTAGTGTTAAATGTCATTCGATTAAAGCCAAAAAATGGATAATTTGACTTATTAGTGCTTTGTATCAGGGCTCTCCGTCATTTCTCTTAAGTTTTGATCATTTGATGAACCTTTGCATAAAGTACTAATGTGTAAACAACCATTTGGAGTTGTAGATCCAATCTCTTTAATGCTTGTTAGAAGTTCAATGGAGTGGATGAACAATCACATTACTGATCCATCACCTCTTTTACATGTTTTAATATTTTGTTACCCATTTCTCTCTCTTTTCCCACTTAGATTTTAGTTTAGGTGATATATCCAAAATAAATTCGACTTTCTCCGGAAGTCCGATCCACTTTTAAAATACAACGTAAAATCAATCCCATGTTGGTCTAGATTTGAGAAAAGAATATGAACAATCCCCTTCCCAGCTAGAGTACAAATCTAGAACCCCCACAGTACCCAAGGCATATATGAGTTGCATCATACAATATTTGTATTCAACACACATATATGCTCCCTAGCAAGAGTGTTGAATTCTGCAAGCCTATAAAGCTCTGCTTATTTCAGCTTGGGGATCTATAGTTTTATATCAGAGAATTTGGTTTGGGTATATGTAATTTTATGTCAGAGAATTAAATTCTACTATAAATTTATTTATATATCTATTGCAAAGGTAACAAACTACAAAAACCATATTCAAATAAATGGTAGCCCATGATCTGGAGATAAGCTGGAGATCTAATAAGCAGGCCATTCTTTCCATCATGACCACCTCTGTATGCAATCCGAAAAGATTTCCTTCCATGAACCAATATGCTCCGAGTGCAGAAGTTGATATGATATTGCAGCACGAGCATGAATGACAAAAAGAGGGAACGAAGGACAAATGAACATCTTTGCACCCTATGAAATGCCTTCAAACAAATTTTTAGAAGAGGCAAATAAGCTATACACTGAATCTCTTAGTTTTGTTCCATAGTTAAGCATGTTAAATTCTACTATAGATTTATTTATTTATCTATTGCAAAGGTAACAAACTGCAAAAACCATATTCAAATAAATGGTTGCCCAAGATCTGGAGATAAGCTGGAGATCTAATAAGCTGTCCATTCTTTACATCATTACCACCTCTGTATGAATTGAGAAAAGATTTCCTTCCATGAACCAGTATGCTACGAGTGCAGAAGCTGATGTGATATCGCAGCAGGAGCATGAATGACAAGAGGGAACAAAGGGCAAATGAAAACCTTTGCACCCTATGAAATGCCTTCAAACAAACTTTTAGAAGAGGCAAATAGGCTACACTGAAACTCTTAGTTTTGTTCCATTGTTAAGCATGTTACAGCCCACGTCCTCTAGACATAAATTGTGTATCTATTAAAAACCATTAACACAGAGGCAGTAAGAGGATAAAATAACAAAATGAAGCAAGTACATTAATTTATTTGTAATATCATGAAATATTCACATAATCTCTAAGTAATTTCAAGAACAAGTTAAAAGCTCCAGTGGTTGAAAAAGATTCACAACCGAGAGAATTTGTAAATGCTTTATTCAAAGTACTCATGGAACTCAACTTCTTGACAAATAATGTTATTTACAATTAAACATCTTAATACTTAATGAAAAAACCCAACTAAACATGGTTATGATTATATATTCCTCCAACCCTTCCATCTTACATATAAGTTTATCGTTTACATCTAGTATTAAGAAAGATATTTTTTCAATATAATCTTATAATCCTTACTAAAATATTTTGGACATAACAAAAATATCTCTTCAGACGGAATTTGCAGAATTAACTTACAATGAATACAAGTCTCGTATAAGAATCATATAGTCCCTCCTAACATATTAAGATATTCATTATGAAGCCTGGACAAGCGGAGGGTTTTGCAAGTCGACTTTCCTTTGATCTACTGCCACTACCCAACTATCCTCTTTACCTTGTTGATAATTCTATCAATAGTTATAGTTATTGGGAAATCAATACGCAGGGAACTCTGAAGATCCACTACTGGAGTCACCAAGTCCAAACCCCATACTAATTATTACCATTCAATCTTTGACCCCTGCTTTATTTGCATGGGACCCAATTGCAAGGAAATGTTTTCAAGTTATTTTAATTTGCTCCTGCCCTCTCCATTGAACTTCTATGCTCATTCCCAATGCCTGGATATGTACCCAATATAGGCTAAAAAATAAGTCATGACAATTTTCAGTGATATGTGATTGGATTGTTTTTTTGTGATTATTGTGTGTATACAGACCCAGACTAAGCTTAACAAGTCATATTCTCTTTCAGTTCTTAGAAATGCAACTCCTTAGCAATTATGGCATGCTAACCCAAAAGAGAAAATAACAATCAGAGCTCATTCTATGGTAAAATCTAACCAAAATAGTTTACAAACTTAAGATAAACAAATATTTAGAAATGTACAAAAATTGCAAATTTGTTGAGTAAGGCAAAAAGGTAAAGCACAAAATACAGGTGCGTGCATGGCAAAAAGACCCTCTAGAGGTAAAGCGCATGAATAAGAAAGCGACCAAACACTATGAAGCATCTTGAGGCAATTGTTCCATTCCCATTGTTCCATTCCTATTATGATAATACAATTATCCTATATAAATGCAATATAATATTAGGAGTGCCCTAGGATTGACTTTCATCTAAATAATATCTGACCACAAGAATAGTTGAAGAAGTAAATCATAAACAGCAGAACATTGTCCAAGCAATCTAAATCTTAAGTTCAATAACAAACACCTTTCCTTGGATATTTGTATCCCTGATTTGTACAGAATTAGAAATGAGAATATGCCACACCAGTAAGATAAGCATAAAGGGGAAGAACTATAGTCAATACCTTTGTCATCAAGCTGTGCAATCTTGAACCACGTGATAAAATGGGGTTATACTTGAAATATAAACGTGCTGAGATTATAGATGGTCAAAGATCAAAATATCATTCTAGGACCAAAAATACACCAAGGAAACTGAACAAAAGATGCAGTGAAACTTTTTATGCTTCAACTAGCAACTAAGAGTTTGTCACGACTCCCAAATTGACAAGGAGAATGCATCTGACATAAAAAGTAATAATTTGTAAAAAAAATGTTTCAGTAAAAGCGTGGAGCTGAGTCATACACTCTGCCGCCAGGATAAGGTGCCCTTGCATCATATCCTTGATTTCTGTTAAATGGATGTCCAGCATTACCATATAACGCTGCTCTGTCCCTATAAGAGTCATAACCTCCAGGGTAGCCTGGATGACCCTCCCCAAGACCTGCACCATGACCATGATGTTCGTGCATATTCTCGCTGTATGCACCCATTGGACCTCCAGGATTGTGCTGTAGCTGACTTAGAGTTGCCTGCTGATACTGCTGTTGTCGTATTTGTGCTTCTCGGCGTAAAAATTCTTCCCGGTATTTAGCCTGTTGGGCTCGCATTGCTCTTAACTTCTCTTGATATTGAAAATTGATCTCTCTAGTACGCTGCAAAAAAGGGAAAAAGAGAATTCATAGCTTGCTCATTGAAAACAATCTTGCAGACAAGATAACTTTTCCAACTATCAGCATTTTGGGGTTACTGCTTGACTTTGCCACAAAAAAACATGTTGAAAATCTAACATATTCATCACTGGTGTTCTCGATTTAAAAAAAACATTTGGCAAAATATTATTAACCCATATAATTTTAAAATGTGACCAAACATGATAATTAAATCATCCAAACTGCCAATTGCAAGTGGTAGCAAATTGACTAGAGAATAAGTGTATCATCAGCAGAATCTTGTTCCAATCTATACTAATAAAACTTGCTATATTTATAAAATAAACAGAGTTGCATTCTGACCATCGACACAACTAATAAACCCCCAATTCTCCAATAAAAAATATGAATGAGTGGACATCATATACCAGATAATGCAATAAGAATTGCATGCCCTCCCTGTTACATCATCTCTTAATCTGTAGTGTTTTGATTCCATGAATTACTAGAACTTTGTTTTGAGATCTGTATTTGTTTTAAAAGACTTTTAAAAGAATATGCAGAGAATGAAGAATGAGGTTGATAGTAGGAACATTAATAAATAGAATGAAACTGTAAAGCTTTGCCCCAGTTTGTTTTTAACGTGACTTGATAGCCCCAGTTGTAGGAATAGGAGATGGATGTATATGTTTTTATTGCACAAATAGAATATAGGTGTGTGTCATATATGAATTTGTTTATGAACCAGGCTATACAGGCTAACTATGGAGTACCTATTTGTGTGATTAAGGTCACCAAACAAACTCATAGGACATTGTTTGTCATAATGAGTACTAGCATCAATCTGAATAAATATCTTGTGTTGCATTAAATCATATTCCTGCAAAGTAGGCATTCCCTATCTAAATTTCATAACAGATCCTGTGAAAGATGATTTAATAAGAGATGCAGAAAAAAAAAATTACAAACCTCTAAGTGCCTGATGTTTTCTTCATCCTCTGCATCAGTTTGCTCCTTTGACAGCTTCATGACTTCGTCCATAAATTTCTGTTCAAGCAATTCTAATGTCTGAGGTATAGATGGGTCTTGATAGCCAGCATCCATTTGCTGCTCGTGCTCAGATCCTTTGACATCTTTGACATTTGCTTTTTCCTGCTGTCCTTTAGGATCTGGCATCTGACCTGGATAGAAGGGGCTACCTGCATCAGGGCCTGTGGAAAGCATGTTTGCACTGCCAGGATCTGGAGGACCTTGACCTACAATATATGCACCAGAGAGCGGTGTTAAATTGATATACAGAGAAAACTGTTGATAATTGACTAAGCAAACTTTATCCCATTCACTCAAAAAAAGACTATGGAAAGTGGGTCCTGCAGTAAAAAGTAATATTTGTACCAAAAAATTCAAAATTGTTTCTATGTTGAAATGTATCCCCCTGAAGATCAAGAAAAATGAATTTCACCAGGATAGAAACATTAATGGAAGCCCAATTCAACTTATCAGGTCACCAAAAAAATAGCCTTTATGATTCCAAAAAAAATAATTATCAATTCTGCCTAAAGCGCAAAAAAAATATAATTCCTTTTGCCAAAATAGACTTGTTTCCAGACATGAAATCTGAATGAAGGAGAACCTAGCTGTAATTGCAAACGATATGGCTGAATTTCAAATTACATTCTTTTGTGTCTTTTTATAAAACGTTTGATCGTCAATATAATTAATACTTGTTGCTCTCCTGTGTTATGGAATAACACACGTAACAAACTCTAAGACCATTCACAAATACATAATGTAAAAATATCTAATATTGCATGAATAGACTAATAAACAATTTTGTGCCACCATAAAGGAAATCACAAAAAGGGTAAATCAAAATGACCATTTCCTCGTACAGCACAACACTCGACACCTCAAATCATTTCTAGCCAAACTCAATAATTTCCAGTAATCATCAGAACAGAAACTTTGGTTACATATTGAATGAAAAGGGAACTAAACAAATTTAAGAGTATCACCACAGAATATCATTAAAAAGGCTAAATTGAACATCGTCAACTTACCTTCTTTATACAAATGCGGTGGCATATTTGCCCCCTTTGGATCACCGCCTTCCCACTGCCAGTGGCCTTCTGGCTTTGAAGTCATATAGCGCTGTTCTTCCTCTAAAGGTGGCACATCTGGCCTTGCTGGATATGGGTTCAGACCAGGATTATGTTGCATTCTCTGAGCTGCAATATGCTGCATCTGAGCAGCAACCAGTGGATTTACATTGGAACCACCATATGCATTTTGTCGCCTCATGTTTTCTTCTACTCACCTTTGACTTAGATTATCACTTCCTCAACAATGCCTCAAAATTCAACACCTTGACTGTAAGGTCCAACTATTTGCAGGTAAAATGCACTAGGACCTCACCAATATTTAGCATGCCATACAGGATCTTTTCAAAATACAGAGTAATACAACCACCTGCTTCCAAAATACTTTTCAGAAACACCTTAACAAATACCCTTGCCGAGGAATGCAGGATCTTCTATTTGATCTCAATGATGTTTAGGGGTCCCTGAAAACATACAACTTATATTATACCTAGAACATAGACCACTAATATCATCTGAACTTATGCAGTAGCTAATTAGAAAATTAATATTCTGTACAAGAGAAAGCAGTAGTATAGATTACTGTACAAAAGTTATTAGAATCTTGTTCAAAATAAACATAAAAATATCCCCACAATTATAGATATTAGAAACAATAAACATAAACTAGCTCAGAAAATTAAGAGATCAAAGGGGCTGCCTATTGCTCGGCTTGGCCCGCCAACGGCCACTTGTTCCACCTCATCCTTCTACCTGTTCCTCCTCAATTTTCATTGCCTTATAAACTGCTTGTGTAATTTGAAAATTAGTCCACCTGTAAGCCAAATAAGAGGAAAGAAAACATACGTGCTAAATTTACCAGTTCATGATAAGCAAGATTTATCAATATTGTAATGTACAATTTTTGGCTGGTGGACCTCTCCCTTGGGTTGTCATGTTGTTGCACTGTATATGTCACCTGGCCAATTCGTGTATCCTGGTTGCCAAAGCAACATTTTGGGTGCCATCCTTTGACAATATGGTTTTCAGATTTCTGAACCAGTTCTGTTGATGCCAACTTCCCCTGTATCTGGTCATGGTTCAGCTAAACGATTCTTGTAGATTTTGCATTCCTCAAAATGTAAGCATATAGCAAGGCTTTTTTAGTCAATTATTTGTTTGATCCTCCAAAATCATTTAAATTTTAGCCTTTAGAAAACAAGTTTTGAAGATTAGCATACTTGGTAATCTGTAATTTTTGTTAGGAAGATTAACTTTCTGATGAAAATCATCTCCAACAAAAATAGATTTCACATCAATTTGAGATCTTGCATATAAATCATAACTGACTATGACTTCCAGTCAAAAAAGAGAGGCCAAATCAGCAAAATATGAGATAGACATATTACAAATACCAACTGTTTTTAATACTCTATGAAAACCTTCACGGAGGCTTAGTTCACTTAAACATAAAAGATCTTTGTGATGATCACGGAATGAATAATTACCCCTTTCTCGCATGTTGATTTGAAGAGGTTCTCAGATGGCCTTCAACAAGTTTGAAATCGGTGGGGACTTTGTGTTCTTTATTTAATCCATGGCTCATCATATTCGACATTTGTCTTCATGGCCCTCAACATTCCAATGCGTGGCTCCATTCCACAAAGAGTACAAAACCACCTCAGCTTGGACACAAACATTATGTAAAATAGTAATGCACAATTTTTGGTAAAAAAGATTGATTCTTGTAATTTGTGCACTAGTTTTTTCTTGTATTTACCAACAACAGAATTGATTGAAGAATCAATGTTTTTAAACAGAGAGATGTGTAGAAATGCATTTTCGCAGATGAAACTGCCCCATGACACTACTCCGAAGTTTCTACGCTAAAGTTAATATAATATATTACATGATAATCTTGCCCACAAAATTTTGCACTCAGAATTTTCTCTGGTCTGTTTAGCATATTTCCCAACATCTTTCAAACTTGCACCATCTTGGACATTCCGACATATTTAAACTCTAGTTTGTTGAGTTGTTCTCAGATATAGCCTGAATGGAGCCTGGATAACATTGGGTTTTTATCACATGGTCACTGATGATTGTACAAAACTCTTACCTTAGAGCACTTTAATAAATGTCATTAAAGTTTATTTATACAATGTTGAAATTTTGTTGTATCCTCCTGTACCAAGTTACCACCCTAACTGACAAGCAAC
This sequence comes from Torreya grandis, assembly GCA_037957365.1. Taxonomy (NCBI): domain Eukaryota; kingdom Viridiplantae; phylum Streptophyta; class Pinopsida; order Cupressales; family Taxaceae; genus Torreya; species Torreya grandis. The sequence goes on along the minus strand of JARHVA010000080.1, from coordinate 8,230,579 downwards.
TAACCACTACTTAACCTAATCATGCAAAGATTAATCCTCCAACAGACCCAAGATAGGTTACATATCTGTACATATAAATTCTCATTGCATTAAGCATTAAGAAAAAGATAAAAATATCATAAGACCAAATGCAGACATCTTAATCCACTGGTTCATGGTGTATTGGTATGGCAGAGCAACTTCCATGATGACTGCCCAGGTCCAAGTCTCACTACACATGTTGCCAGTGCAGTAATACAATCCAGACAGACAAGGCCAAGTGCAATTTCCAAGTGAATTTTGATAAAATATATCCATCAGATATAGCTTCTAAGCCATTTAGTCTTCTAAGATGGATCGTGCATTCCCCGTGCATAAAATAAGATGGTAGTTGTGATTTTCATCAAATGACCATGCAAAAAACTAATGCAGATAGCTTACACAATAATAACTGTAAAATCAACATAAAGGCAAGCCCAGTATTTTATTATGGTGCTCTCCTTTAAACAATTCCAAAGGGAGAACAACAGGATAGATATGCTTGTATAAAGGACCTCCAATTTTTCACCATCATTTTTCCACGGCTAATACACACTAACACTGACGCAAAATAACAAACACAAAGATTCATCTAAACTGTACACCAAATTGAACAAACATGCCAAGGTCTTTTCATTAAAACATGTTCCCCATGTTGAAATCAAAAAATGATAATGCACGCCAATCCCAGGGAAATTTGGGCACAGATAGGTACACCTCATAGAGAGATTCTGGGCCAGAGAATCCAATGTGTGATAGTGCACCCTGCAGTTGGTGAACAAAGGGTATGGAATGAAAATTAACATTACCATTACATTCCATTATCAGCACCTTTTGCTAAATTTAAATTTTCATGCATCCAGCGGTCTTGGTCTAGTAGTATGGCAGAGTTAATACCATATCAAGACACAGGTTTAAGCCTTGTTGGAAATGCTCTGCGGCCATGATAAGACAAACCCCTTAAATCTAAGCCAAAAGGTACTCTAATCTTGATGGTACACTCAAGTTATTGATCTGGTGGGCGGTGAGAGTTGAAATCTACCTATACAATAACATTGAATGTGCCAAAGTCCACAACTAGTATTCAAAAGCAAAGTTAAAAATAATAATTCCATTAAAACTCCTTCCAAACTTCCGTTGCCTTCAGAAATATCCATAATAACACACTAAAGAACACTGATTTTTAATGGAACCCATAAACACAATAACAATACTTCCCCAAAAAATGGTGACTTTGAATATGATAAAAGGGTTTCTTTGAATGTTATAGCTATTCGTAACGGCATATGCATAATGTATACATAACCCAAAAATACGAAGGCACGAAGTAAAAATGGACATTTTTTCAGGGTTCAAGGTTGTGAAAATGAAGGTCTAAACCCTAGTATTGTTCAGTATTAGGGTTTTCAACCCACTAGCCAAAACTTTAATAAGGATAAGATCATTTCTGCCAGAAGTAAAAATGAACAAGGATAAAAGTGAACAGTATAAAATAACTGTGCATAAAAGAACCCACTTGAAATTGCAGAATTTCGAGCTGTTGCAGATGCATGGGTCTAGAGTTCGAATCCCCTCCTCTCCTTCAAGCGCGCAAGGACAAAACCGAACGGGTAAGAATGATACCAAAGCTTTATGATGCGAATATATCAATCGTAATTTGAAAGGGTTTTGGGTGGAGTTAGGTTTTTGTTCTTCTGTGCGTTTTGAGATATTTGAGTGTCAAGTAGGTTCTTTTATTTCTGAATATTAAAAAAATACTCGAGATAAAATTAAATTAGGGTATTGAAGAGTGTAGACAATTAAAAATGGTCTCGTAGATTTATTAGTGGTGAAATTGCATAATTTTAGGATATTGATGTATTTGTCAATTATTGGTCCAAATTAATTATTATTATCATGTTTTAAGCGTTTTTTATTTTATGTTTTAAATTTTTTTTAAAAGACAAAGTCGTAAAGAGTGTGCTTTGTGTTGGAGTCGAGAGAAATGTCTACATTAAGAGGCTGGTCCAAAAACATTATTCATGGTAATCACTCAAGATATTGTTTACCAGTTTTCACCTCTTGTGTATTACATAGCCACCCTTTCGAGTTTTCAACTAAATAGTGTACCAATCCACTACACTTGTAGGTTTTCAATAGATTGGCATAACCAGGTGGTCACCTTTTTATGGATTTTCAATCAACTTGGCCCCACTCCTAATGCTTGAGGCCTTCATTACTGGGAAAATTCTTCAAAAATTCAAAATTGGAATTTGTGGAGTACCTAGAGAGAAGGTGGAGGTGTAGACTATGTTGCTAGAATTGATAGAGACTACAAAGATGATGTTGCTAGAGTTGTTGTTGAAAAAGTCGTAACTACAAATTTGGGTGTTAGAGGAGTTTGTTGCATTTGTATGGATGGATGGATGTGTAGTTGTGGTAGTTTTTCTCTATTGGAGCTCTTGTTAGAGTTTGTTTGGTGGGATAAATTGGGGCTCATTGATGATTTATGTGATGGATCTATCCAAATGGGACAAGTCCTTCTTAAACATCGTCCAATCAATGATAATTTCCACCACCATATGATCATAGTGCACAATGGGACTTGTCACCCCATAAGATTTTGAATGTTATCACTTTATGTTATTGTGAGGATGACCCTAGTGTGTGACACCTTCTACTAGATTTCTTGTGCTAACTCCTTTAGTATGTTTGTGTACCTTTGCATCTAAATACCAGTAAATGTATTATGCAACATCTCATCTTACCATGTTTACCGCTTGTGCATAAAATTAACTCTTGACTCAAGAGATTGCTTTAGTGTGACATCCATCTTGTCAGAGGTCGCTAATTGATCCCCCATTGTTGCTTTGGATTTGTTAGCCTTAATGAATTTTGGGTTAGCTTCGCTCCATATAGTGTTTAACTGTTGTTTCCATTCAAGCATGCTTCTAGATATGTGTTGAGCTTGAAGCACAATAGTGTCCAAGACTTGCTCGTACTCTTTGAGGAGCTCAAAAATAACCTAAATTTCTACCTTCAAATTATGACCATGTGTTCGAAGCTATTGCAACTTCTACACAATGAGCCAGAATTTTATTAACTGAGACAAAAAGGATGTGATTTACTTTTCCTCATACAAGACTTTGTCTCCCAAGACTTAGACGACAAGCTCAAGATAGGTATCATCAATGATATTCCTGGCCTTTGTGAGGTAGAGATGCATCTTGATCCAAAACTCAAAAGCTTTGGTTGAAAGATAATTCAAGAAACAAGAACAACATAATAACAATAATGTTATCTCTAAGAATAGATGTTTTATTCATTAAATTTGCAGACCCAAACATATGCCTATCTCTGAGAAGAGATGTCTGATTTTCATTTTGAGTTACATCTTCATTTATACATGTTTTGAAGGTAGGAGGATGTGGAAGGTCACCAATCTTAAGAGAGATTAAGTGGTTCGACTTCCACGATTTACAATAATACAGAATTCAAGGAATTATTATTTTTAGACTGCACTACTAAAATAAAAATTTGGGGCACTTTCATTGGGTTTTTGGGGGTCAAAATCCATCAAGTAGAGCTCAATGCCATCTCACCGTGTTTTACTTATTCTTAGCTTTACAACAGTTCAAACACGAAGTCAAACGGAGCTACAGTGCAAAAGTTATGGCTCCCAGAAGTTCTACCACCAATTGGGGTAGAACCATCGCCTAAATTATCACTTGAAATGTTACTCGGATCACATCTATGTATTTTCCTCTCTAAGTTATAATGCGTCTTATTCTAGTTAAGAAGTCTCTTGTGTGATGGATTCTTGGAACATCATAGCTCCTTCTATCTACTTTACCAAAGTTAAATTGGTCATATAAAGTGATGTTTCTTGTGATATCGTGGCTCAAACTAGCGTAGAAGATGCAGGAGTTATTGTGGTTGGTTATTGTTGAATTTATGACACATGTAGTGTGAATTTTGTCCTTTGTGTCAATGGTATTGGTACATCCCATAGCCAACTTATGGATATTTCCTTGTGTTGTGAGGCTTCTTCATGTGTGTCTCTATGTGTGGATCCATATCCTTACGATGTGTTAGATGGTTATTGAGCCTCGACTGTCTACACTTGTTTGGTCTATGTTGTTTGTTGTTGGGTTATAACTTTAGCCTTGTTTATTTTCTCTTGTTCTTATTTGGTCGATGTTGTTTGTTGTTGGGTTATAACTTAAGCCTTCTTTATTTGCTCTTGTTCTTATTTGGATGTGGCAATTGCCTTTGCCTACACCTTAGTTGTCTCTTTTGCTTTCTATGTAGCATCCTTGGTAGCTTGCTCCTCAGCATTTTTCTTTTAGATTTCTTGTTCCTTTCGTAGGTCCTCTTGATTTTTTTGTTTTTATGCCTTGGTTGTTGTGTCAGCCTCATCCTTTTTTATTTCTCCTTATGTGCTTCCTTCTCTACTTATTCCTTGTACATTATTGTAGTTTCTTATTCTTGGTTTTTCCTCATTTGGTCTTCTTCCTCATCCTGATTCTTCTTTTGTTTAGCTTTCTCTACTTACTTGTTTTGTGTCTCCTTGACCTCCTTGTTCTACCTCTTTTCTTCATCTTCCTAGGCCTTGTGCTCTGTATCTTATTTATTTTTCTTTTCCTTTCCTCTTTCTTTGCCTTCTTTTATGTTTCCTTTACGCATTTTCTTGCATTGTTTTGGCCTACATAACTTCTAGTTCTATTGTAATGTCTTCTTGCACGATTGGCTCTTCCAACTATTGTTGCCTGCTTGCTTGAGCTTCCTATGCATGAGTGTAAATTATGATTGTGCACTTACTTCTATCTTTGTTCTCACAAGTGGGATGAGACCCTTCTTCTAGTGTCTGAATGTGCATCTTATCTCAGTAGGCCATTCCTCCACAGCTAGTTCTTGTTTAAACTCAATCTGCTCAACCATTTGTGGTCTGACAAAACTGATCAATCTATAATAGATGAGAGAGGTCCTTGGTGTTATGTGTGATTTAGGCTTACATGTGAGCTATTTTTATGGGCTCTCTTGTTGTGTTACACATTATTTTGGCCTTTTTTTTATGGAGTTGCCTGTGTAGTTGAAGATCTTATGTCGAATTCCCCTTGAAAGATGGTCATTATTTTGTGTTTGTTTTCTTCCTCCTCAACAATGGTGTCCATCGTGATTGAAGTAAAAGGTGTTAGAATGTTGACCATGATATCTTGTGAGACATTATTGCACAATTGACAAGTGCATACTACTTTCCAAAATAAAAATTATTTTTCTTCCTCTTCCTCTACAGTTCTGTACCTATGTCTTCCAACATATATTTGTAGACTTCTTCTTCAGTGATGCCAAGATGTGCGAGATCATATTATGTAGCAATCTTGGGCACATTTATGTCATTAAGCCATTGGTTGGTGTTGTGGGTATTTTTATTGGGTGAAGGAGATGGCTTGTCCTCTACATCAACACATTTCATTCCCCCTAGTAGTCTATGATGGGGCCCAAAATGTTTTAGGAGGTGTTTGTGCTTTGGCATGTGGTTGTGTTGGCAATGGTTGTTGCACGCTTGGAGGTATAGATTGCAATGACTGGAAAGTTATGGCCACATGGATTTTTGTCATAAACCTTCAACTTGTGCATCCAACATAATGATGAAAAGTGGTAAGGAAGTGATTGTTGCCTTTGAAAACTCATGAAATCTAATCTAAATGCCATCATACAACTTTGTAATGGATGCATTTTACCCCAGATATTATAGGTAGTCTTTGGGCACTTGAGGGTGTGAAATGATGAGATCTTAGGTCTATGCCCCCCATGAATTAAACTGACCTAACTGCAATAAATACTTCCCTATCTCGGTCCGTGAAATATTGGTGAAAGTGGTCGTAGGCCATAAATCAGCATCAGGTGCGACAACACCATTAGGTGACTTCCATTATGTGAAACAAATGAGTAGTGTCAGAAATTGGTATTAGAACACTTATTACATGCCACTAATGACCTTCTCAAAGTTTGTAATCAATTTGAAGACTAAAAACTCTAGCTAGTTGAAGTCCTCATTTAGTCGGATCATTCGATATGCAATATCAATGACCCTTTTGGTAGCCTTTCTTACACTTTTGGTGATCTACCAAAACTACTTTGTGATGAATTTAGAGAGAATACACACTAAAATATCCTCTATCAAGTCGATAGGGATCCCCCTAGATGCCCTATTATGTTTCTACATAGTATTTAAGTGAATGGGAGGGGCCTTAGATGTGTATTAAAGGAGAGATTTACCTCGAGCTCGAAGTCTTGTTGCATATGCCATGGTCACTGGATTGATAAATTATATGGCATCCTTGGAGAGATGGATCACACCTTCATTGTAGCGACTAAAGGTGTTGGAGAGTTAGGGCTCTCGTTTGTGTTATTGTAGCTTGATTTGTGACAAAAATATTGGCTTTTGCCATATCGATAAAATCAAATGGATTTGGAATGTGGTACCTTGTTTGCCTTAGTTCAAGGCCAATCCCCATTTCTTCTTTCTTTGCATCTAATAATGAAATCAAGATTTATGATTGGTCCATGGTTGTTATTCAGTATCTGGATGTAGCTCAAAGTCATGATGTTGAAAATTATGCCCTGAGGTGAATGTATAAAACTCAAGTTGCAAATGTATTTTATTTGCAATGGAATTCTTTTATTCCTCTCAAGAGTAGCTTATTTTAGATTTAGAGCATTTCATGTAACGGGTTTGTATGGCCCTAAAATATGGGTGTCTAATTTTTATGGACTAACTGGCAAAATACAACCTGTAAATCCAGTGTGGGGAGCTGAAGATTTTGATCCTTTTACTTCAGGAGGAATAACTTCTCATCATATTGCAGCGGGTATATTGGGTATATTAGCAGGTCTCTTAGTATTGGAATTATTGTCTTCCAATATATAGGCGTGTTTTGTGTGATTTTCATAGTTTAGCCCTCATAAGGGTTTCATCAACACTATTGGACAATTGATAAGTAATTTCATGTTTTGATAGCTTGTCTGGGACTAGCTTGGGTCAATAGAATGGGGCCACTAATGTAGCCTCACCTCTGATAAATGTGTAATCAGGATAGAACCAATAATCCCCAATTGATTTAAGTTATCTCTTTATTTTTAAAGACAACATTGGGATCGATTGTTCATTGGTTACCTTGTATACCATTAGATAAAATTTGTTTGCTATATTTTTCATATGATATCTAAATTTGTTAATATGATACAACTAAAAATCATCACATAATATTTCATGTTGTCCAGGTTCCCAAGGAGAAATGTCAGTGGAGCTCAAAGTACCACAAATAACATCTACCAAATATTAAAGCACTAAAAATTGCTATCTGGTATATTATGTCTGACTCTTTGGGATTTTAGGTTGTAACTTATGATTTTCCCGAATGCAGGGATGCCCTTGTCATCTGAAATCATGGATATTAAGGGAACAAATATGTCTTCATTATAAGTTATGGAATCGGCTCCATGTAGCTTGTTTAACAATGCCATGGCAATTATGACACAGGGTCTGAATTGGGAAATTGGGAACTTTTTTTATCATATAAAATTTATTGGAATTGTCAGCCCCTCCTTTAAAAGTTTCCCTAACCTTATTGTCCTTTAACCACTCCTTAAATATTTGTTGATTTTAGGGAACGTTTGGTTTATGTAGTTAGTAATACTTATCGAATGCTACACCAACTATATAAGCAACTAATTTTGTGTTATTATTCTTATAAAATATGTCCTTAATGCATGCACCTAATATAAATAAATTAAATTTTAGGCCTATGCATGGAAATGCCTCAAACTTATCCGATGCTTTGTGTAGTCTTGAAGGAAAACATTGCATCCCTATATTCCCTTTCATTGAGAGATAGGTCAACTTCATCTTTATACAGTCGAATAACTTCAACCTCTACATATATAGTCAAATAATGATGGAAGGCATTATGAAAAGTAGTCGAGTCAATTTTTGTGTCCTTAAACTCTTATTTTTTCTTGAAAAAGAACAATTAGGGAGCTAGTTCTTAGTTCTCAATCTACATTATTATTATTACTGAGCTTTGTGCTTATCTTGAAAATTGATGTTTTTAGTCACTGCAGATCTTTGGATATAAATTCATAAGTCAATATAATATAAAATGTATTTAATTTGATTTATGAACATAAAATATAGCATAGTCATAAGTGGTAAATTCATTGTTTGAATCCTCCATTTGTGACAATTAATTACATAATAATGGTCTCTATCAACTATCTTTCTGATTTAAATTTGATTTTTAATCATAGGATTTCACAGGGATTTGTTTTACATGTGGTATTTTGTTGCTACTTTTGATTTATTAGTCATCCTTTTAAGTCTTGATCTGTTGGTCTTCTTTTATAGTTATCATTATATCACTTAACTGTAATATGTATTTATTTCCCTTTGTACTGTTAGGGAGTTTTAGATATCCAGACAAAAAATATTAATCTAAACAAATAAATTAATGTAGAATAAAAATAGAAGAGAAAATTTGCAAACAATAAAAGGAGACACAAGATTTAACATGATTCACCCAATGTGGGCTACGTCCACTAGAAACAACCAGTCTTTATTATTCAATCTAACATCAAACATTCACAGTCACAGTGCTTCCACTATTACAATATAATCACCATTACAATGAACCACACCTCATAGCTCTTAAGGTTTTTGTCATTTCTGGGGAAATAAAGAAAACCACTCTAACTATATCATTAGATTTGTGACCTAATAATGAACGGCCCAGATTTCACAATGCATAAATACATATAAAATGTGGTGAAGTCCCCCTTGCAACCCCCATCGCTATGAGTGTTAACCAATAAGAATAGGCTCCACAACTAACAATCTCCCACTCGGAGACTGATCATTATAACTCCACCACTACAACTCCTGCTTGGAATTTTCTTCTATCCTTCACACTAGCTTATTTCTCCCTCTTCAAGCTTACTCTTGAAGACCAATCGAAGCTAAATGAAGCTTCAACTTCTCTTTTGTCACTATTTTAGTCAACATATCTGCAAGATTTTGACTTGTACGGATATTTTATAACTTTAGTTGACCATCCTCCAATACTGATCGTATGAAGTGATACCTGAGTTGAATGTGTTTGGTTCTCGAATGGAATGTTGAGTTCTTTGTCAGATGTATGACACTTTGACTATCACTGAACAACCTATGATCTTATTGCTCTTTCCCCAAATGTCTCATGAATTGAGTCATCTATATCATTTCTTTGCTAGCTTTAGTAGCTGCAACATACTCTACTTCAGTAGTAGATAAGGCGATAATCTTCTGCAGTTTAGATATCTAACTAACTGCAACTCCACCAACTATAAATATATACCCTGTGGTGCTCCTCCTGCTATCCAAATCTCCAACCATATCTACATCCACATATCCTTGTAAAGAGATATCTGACCCTTCATAGCATAAGTGCTTGCTACTAGTCCCTCTCAAGTATTTGAGTATCCACTGAACTACTTTCTAGTGTTCCTTGCCTAGATTGGCCATATACCTGCTTACAACTCCCACTGCATGTGCAATGTTTGGCTTGGTACAAACCATCACAGACATTAGGCTCCCTACTGTTGAAGCATAAGGAACCCATGCCATGTACTAAGTCTCATCTTGTGTCTTGGGACACTGATCCTTGCTCAATTTAAAGTTTCCTACCAAAGGTGTGCCAACAGGTTTAGCACTCTGCATATGAAACCTCTCAAGCACCTTATTTACGTAATCCTTTTGAGACAAATAAAGTATGTGATTTTTCCTATCTCTGGTAATACTCATTGTAAGGATTCTTTTAGCTACACCCAAATCCTTCATCACAAACATGTTAGCTAATTTCTTCTTCAAATCATTAATGCCCTGTAAACATGAACCTACAACAAGCATATCATCTATATACAATGTTGTTCCCAAAATTCATCACTTGTTTTTGGGGACAACATATCAACTATTTTGGTCCTGCAGGCCAAAATTATCTTTTCCCTTATCAAAAAATGTTCTGACCATTCAAGTTCTTCAATTATTCAAGCATTTTCAACTAAGGAACTCACAGGTTCAACGGGTTCAATAACTTCAACAAGCGAGTTCTCATAAAGGAACAACTTCCAAACACTTAGACATTTTCAAGGTTGGTTCAACGCCGAAGTTCAACCAAAAGGTCAATCGATAGGCTTCAAACAAATGGAATGAACTGTTGAACCATTGAACCCTGCTTTAGCAAGGTTCAAAGGTTCAACGGGTTCAAAGGTTCAACGACATCAGCAAACTTCAAAAGAGTTAAGCGCTTCAGCAAGTTCAAAGTTCAACTGCTTCGAAAAGTTCAACAGCTTCAAAGGACTTAAAGAAAAGAAGGCTTCGAAGAGTAAAAGTTGAATGGTTGAACCTTGAACCAAAATGGTTCAACGAGTTCAATAAGATCAAAAGACTTAAATGAAAGAAGACTTCAAAGAAGAAAGATTAAACCGTTGAACTGTTGAACTTTGAACCAAAAGAGTTCAAAGGTTCAACGAGTTCAATAAAGTTTGAGAGACTTAGAAGAACAAAGGATTCGAAGAGCTAAGAAAGAAAGATTGAACCGTTGAACCTTGAACCAAAAGAGTTCAAAGTTCAAAGGTTCAACGAGTTCAATTTTTTTAAAAAAAATTCATTGAGTTAGAGAAAGATAATGAACCATTGAACTTTGAATCAAAATGGTTCAAAGTTCAAAGGTTTAATGAATTTCAAAGTTTGAAAGGAAGCTTCAAGCAAAAGAAGGAAGCGAAAGATTCCAGAGACAAGTTTGAAGAGATGGTTCAACTGATTGAACCAAGGGACTGCCTGGACTGCCCGAACCATTGAACCATTAAACCAATGAACTCTCATGGTTCAAAGGTTCAAGGTTCAACGTGGTTCAAGCAACCAACAACCAGTGATGTCCCCGCAGATGTCAAATTTAGAAGTCATGCAATAACTGTTGATTTTCAAATGTGGCACAAAACTTGAAAACTAACTAAGCGACCAGCTGAAGAGGAAGCCAAAAGAGTCTGTTGAAGGTAAGAAGATAGCCCGAGAGCTCAAATTACAACAAAAAAGAGGGAACAAGTGGGAAAGACTAGAAATATCTGTGCAAGAGTTATTTCTAGTTGGTGAAACAGTCCACCAGGTGGACATCAAAGAGCGCGAGCACTCAAGGATGCGACCTATTTTTCTTCATCGAGTAAAGGTGAAGTGGATAGCTGCACAAATATCTAGAAATAGACCTGATGACCCATGTTGAGGAGAAGACATTCAAGATGTTTCCGTACACCAAAGTCAAAGCTGATGCCCTATTCTAGCATGGCCCCTTGATAGAATTGAAAATGCATTCAAGGCATTAAATGCACAACATAGGATATTCCATGAAAAAAAGTGCCAAGTCTTTCTTGGCTACTATATTGTGTAATCTCTTATTTTTTGCAAAGGAGATCTCTTTGTTATAGAAGCAAAACTCTGCCCAAATTGAAAGGCATTTCTTGAGACTTTGAGCTCAAATTGTTAATCATATTTCGTTATCTGAATGAAAAAGCAAGTGACCTTTCAGAATTTGTGATAGAATAACTTGTGTTGTTGAGGAAATTGTTCTTATGTCTATTTTCTGAATGCATTCTTGTCCATTTAATTAAATAAGTAGGACTAGTGGAAGTAACCAGGAAGGTGTCTTGAAGCTAATTATGGAGAGACTTTATGCTGCCACAATTGTCTTTAATGTGTTTAATTTTTTATTTCTGTTTAAAGGATCTTGGGATGACTTTGTGCCCCTATTGTCTTTCGTATTTCACTCTTTGGTAGTTGAGGTGGAGACTTTGTGCTACACCTCATTCTACTGGTTATTGCACCATGTTCCAGTTACTTTTACTACCAGGAAGAAATCTGGCTGTTGACTGAGTATTACTTTTGAAAGAAGAGAAGTACCTCCACTAATCACCTAGGATTTCTCCTTTTATCTGTGAACATCATCTCTAAAAAAAGAGAGATGGATGGTGTTATCCTACCCCTGAGTGTTATTTTTTGCTTATATATATAGTATATAGTGCCTTATAGTTATAGGGAACCTCCCCTTGATGAGAGGATATATTTGTCCCCTTTTGATGTGGTAAACCTGCACATTTGGCTGATCAATCTCATTATGCTATGGTTGAAACAACCTATTTTGCCCATCAGTTAGCTGGTGACAAAATATTCACCCAACAGTTTTTGGCGACTCCGATGGAGACAACAATTTTGTGCAATTTGAAGCCTCAAGCTTCAGATTGAAGCATCACCTGTGTCTTATCCATTATCATTATAGCCTTATCCATTTACATTATATACTCTAAGCTGTGAAACCAGAGATGTTGGAGATCAAGCGTTTCGTTTCAAAAGTCAATTCTCTACCAGTTCCATGCCAACAATTTTTGGCAACTCTGTTGGGGAATGTTTTGTGCAATTTCAAGCCTCAAGCTTTAAATTGAAGCAGTCCCCATCCTTATCCATTTAAGTCTTACACTCTGGCAGCTCCACAGTATACAAGAAGCCAGAGGTCTAAAGGTATTGTTGACCCTGTATTCGAGTTAGCTCAACAAACTGATTTTGATCTATTTTCTTCACCATCTCGTGTGTAACGAACTAGGAGTTTTCCTCCTATAAAATTCAAGTCTCCATTACTAGGCAAAGCATCCATTTCTAATATTAGGAAATCTTTGTCACTATATACCCCTCAAGCATTTGTTATCCCTCCCTTCAATAGTCAAACAATGGCAATTCAAGGCCCCTGGGGTAACTCTTTTGGCCCACTCAACTTAACTCCACCTCTACATGAGCTACCACGCAGTTCAAGGAAAAATATCTCCAAGTTATTTGGTGATGGGAGAGTTTATCTTGATGAAAATATTACAGCCTTCAGCATAGCCTATGGTGTGATAGGCATGGAGTACGAGGACGTAGCAGTCAGGTTGTTTTTGGAAACATTGCAAGGCACTGTTGCAGACTGGTTCTACCATCCGCAGGCTCAGTCTGTGACTGATTGGAACACCTTCAAAGCTAAAGTTGAAGCCAGGTTCAAGCCTACAAAAGATGTGCATGCCTTGCTGGCCCAACTCACACAAACGAAGAAAGAACCTCATGAACCTATGAGGGATTTCATAGCCAAGTTTGACAAGTTGAGGAACATGATTCCTACCATTGCTCAACCAACAACTAAGAACCTTAAATGTTTCTTCATCAACTTTCAACTTCTTGAAGTGAGTTTCTTGTTGAGACATGTTGGCCACATAAACCTTACTGCAATGCAAGATTTGGCTACTGAGGTGGAAGATGATCTCATCTTGGCAGGGAAGATAAAGAGAGATCTTAACAGAGGTAAATCTCCTTCATCTTCTGAATATTCATCTACAGGCACCACTGATCCAATGGTACAAAAGCTGGAAAATGAGTTGCTAGCTCTCAAAAAACAAATGGTGTAAGGGATGTTTGCTCCTCATTCGTACCAAGATATACCAAGGAGGACGTTCCTCAATCAGTCATATCAAGGAAATGTTGTCAAGAATCAAGGGCAGCCAAATCATCTTCCTCCCCCACAGGGGAAGCTTGCTATTGAGACAGTTCCAGCCAACTCAGCTATTGGATATCTTGAAATTGAATCAAATTTCTCTTTCTAACCTGAGTTGAACCCAAAAGATGACACTGATCTTTTTGCAGCAGACCAAGAAGAATCTGGCGACTCCAACATTAGTTTCCTAAATTACTAGGATGAATCCAGAAGTAAAGGTGAAGTAGTTGATGGATCATACACTGTATTCACTCGGTCCCAGAACCAGTTAGCCCAACAAGCTGATAAGAAAAAAATAGAGGAGCATTCTCAATCGGCAATTTCAATTGCTAAGCAGGGAACCACTCTGTCTTTTCAATCAAAGGACCCAGTGAACAATAAAAAAAGTAAGCACTCCAAACATTATTTCATCTCCAACTTCAAATTCACAAATCAATACTCCCCTAAAATCTAGAAGGATGATCTTCCTTCCTCTGTTCTTAGTCCATTTCAGTCATTTGACATAGTCGATCATGTCAAGAAGACCAAAATTCAAATGATTAAATTTGAATTCTTGCAATCCAACCCTGAATAGTTGGATAGATTAGTGGAATGTGTGAAGGATAAAGCCATCTCTACAGGACAAGTAATTCTAAATGTAACGCCTGGTTCCCCCAAGAATACATCCACCCAAAATAACCTTGTGATTACTCCTCTTGCTGCTCCCGGGAGAACAAAACCATTTTATGTCTCCCTACTGATAAATGGACACAAACTGAACAATTATATCATAGACTCAGGTGCATCTGACAATGCCATGCCTGCCAAAGTGGCTGAATCCCTTGGTCTTACACTGACCAAGACATTTGGGAGATGTTTATCATGGAGAACAAACAAGTGTTACTGTTGGGATAAATCAAAGACACTCAATTTGTATTTTCAATATTCCTAGACAAGTGAATCAAGATGATAGTCCTGGTGGTCGACGTCTTAGCCTCTTACGACATTCTTCTTGGGCAAAATTTTTACAAAGATGTTGGTGGCAAGTTGAGCATGGACTTGTTTGAGGCAAGGATCCCTGTCAAAGGTGTCATGTAGAGGCTACTTCATGAGAAGGAGGCAAAATATATTGTCACACAAACATTAGTGTCTGAAGCCCAAATTATGTTTGAGTCTTTAGGCAGGGGTAATTATTTTTTGTCTACTGAAGACATTCCTATTGCAGCAGATGAAATTCCTGTAGGTGGCGATCCAATATTTGATTCAAATAAGACATCATAAAAATTGGTGAGACGTAGTACAGATGAAAAAGAATCTTCCCTCTCTAATGAAAAATTTGATAGAAGATCAGTTTCTGATGATGTTTAGATCCTGAAATTTGATGGCAATAATTCTTCTACCAGTGCTGGAGCCAGGATTGTGTTGATATCTCCTCAAGGAGATTTTTTCTTCATACAAGTTGTAGTTCAGCAACACCAATGACACTATTGAGTACGAATCTTTGTTACTCAGGTTGAAGGTTACTCAAGACAAAGGTGTCAAGTTCCTTCATGCCAAAGGAGATGATGAGTTGATGGTTTATTAGGTGAGGAACCTGTGTCAAACCAAGAACAAAAGATTGTGCCATTACCGCAATCTAGTATGGGACTATATTGAAAGTTTTGATGCTTTCAATATATCTACAGTACCTAGAGAGCTTCATAATCATGTAAATTTATTGGTTGTCCTTTCAATCTTCATGGTTCCTCACCCCGAGTTAAAAGATAATAGGTACACTATCAAACTGGTCTTTCGACCAAGTGTTTTTGATAAAGCTAACCATTGGCAGATGTTTGATGCTGACAATTAAATCATGTGTTGGACTGAACCAGAAGAGTAGTGAATTATGGTAATGGACCATACTGCTACACGCCAAAGTCAGGAAAATAAACTCTTCACCAAGAGAGCAAGGATTTATGGTTTTCAGATTAGAGACCACATCTTGCCATGGGGCAAGAAGAGAGAACCAAAAGGAGTGCATAGAAAATGTGATTCCTAGTGGAGAGTTCCATTTGCCTATCACTGATTCTGGGGAAAAAATAGTTTCTTACTAGTTTATCAAGATAGAACGCCATTTTCATTGCCTCACAGTGGGCAGCATTTGAAGTACTTCAATTCTTGAAGTATCAGATAAGTTCGATTGTATACTTGTATAGTCTTTAGTTTTGTTTTGTGTTGTTCATGTTCATTTCTTTTTGGCACCTTTCTTTTTTGGGTAGCATGACTTCATAGCCCAATGGCACACTTAAAGGCACTGGAGATTCTAGATTCTACTCCCTTCAATTGTTTTTACAATCGATGAAAGTTTCCCAACTAGAGCCAGCTGTTGTTCCTAAAATTTGTCACTTGTTTTTGGGGACAACATATCAACTATTTTATGAGATATTGTCAAAAGCGGAGGATGGAGGAGCGAAGGGGCGAAGCGTGTGGTCAATATTTGAAACTAGTTTTTCCTGCCTGGTTGGGCCCCTTGAGTGCGATAGGCGGGACCACGGATCCAATGGAGGTCACTGCAGGTAGCAGTACCTCTGGGGATCTATCCAAGAATTTATTAGGGGATAGTCCATCCAATGGATGGAAGAAGGCACTCTTAGGTGAAAAGGCGTTGAGTATCATAGACGATCTGGTGGAGGAAATAGTGGCTTCCATGGACCTTACGCTGGTTGGTAAGTTTTTTTCTTTCCGTCCTAATATCAAAATGCTTAGAAGATGGATTCTGTCTAGGTGGAAAGTCAAAGGTAGTGTTTCAATCACAGCCATGGCTAGAGGTCTATTGCTTTTTAGATTTACGAACAGGGAGGACATGATCGCTACCCTTGATAGAGGTCCCTGGCTGTTTGGACCACATTCTCTAGCCTTATGCCCATGGAAACCAAGATTTGATCCTAACTCGGACCTCAATAAGACAACACCTGCTTGGGTAAGATTACCAGGATTCCCTTTGGAATTTTGGGATGAAAAAATCTTCACAGCCATTGCCAATTCTATTGGTCAATATGTCACCTTAGATCATATAACCAGAACTAAGTCCAGTTTTGTGTTTGCTAGACTCTGTGTTAATGTTGAAATAAATAAGACTCTCCCTACGTCCATTGAGATTAACTCTAAATATGGAACCTGGACTCAACCAATTACTTATGAAAATGCTACCACTTTTTGTCAAATATGTAAGAGGAAGGGACATCTAATGACACAATGCAAAGTGAAGCAAAGGGGGATGAAAGAGGATTCCCATAATGTAAAGGAGGAGCAAGCGAACAGAAAGTAGGAAATAGAGAATAATGTGGAAATTCCTGACAATATAGGAAAAAGAGAGGAGGGGAAGGAAAAGGAGGATACCCCTAGCAGTGAAGGTGAAGTTGTCCCAAAGAAAAATATAGGATTAGATGATAGTCATAAGGCTATTGAAGGAGAGGAAGAGAAGAGAAAGGAGGATATCATCAGTAGTGAGGGAAAAGAGGCCCCAAAGGAGAATATAGTATCTGATGATAGTCACAAGGCCACATTTAACACAGTCTACACTTTAGAAAAACAGACTAATATGTTTAAGGAAGGGGTAGGAGGGGACCTCTTGCTAAAGGAAGTCAATGAAGATGACACAGTTTCAAGGTCTGAACAGGAAGAAGTAACACCTAAAAGTCACATTTAATGAGTACCAGATCCACAGTTAAATACAGACTTTTTTCGTGATCTGGAAGATGGAGGCCAAGTAGGAAACTACTTGGCAACTGGGGTAGTAGGACAAGATGGTATCAATGAACAGGAAGAATGGGTTACCCCAAAGAAAAAGATCTAGAAAGGTAAAAAATATACAGATGTTGGTACTGAGCCCAAACAAGGGAGGCCAACCCTAAGGGAAACAAGACAAAGAGAGATTACTAGGGAGATTGCCAGTGGAAAACAGCAAACACTGGAGTCCCAACCCTCCAAACTCTCTAAATGAGAATATTATCATAGAATTTGAGGGGCTTTAACAGTCCCTCAAAGCAGTTTGAGGTTAAAAACTGCATTTTAGATAATAAACTAGATATTCTATTACTCCAAGAAGTCAAGATGAAAGAGGAGAATTTTGCGAAAATTGTTGACTATATATGGCCTAAAGCGGCTTTTTGTATTAGTCATGCTGAAGGGGCTTCAGGAGGGATTGTCACTATGTGGAATAGTGTTAAAATCCAAGGATCTTTTATGGCCCATCATAAGCACTTTTTGATTACCAATTTTTCCATGAATTTCTTGAACTGGACGTTGGTTAATGTTTATGCACCAAATAACAGAGCTTTGAGACAGAAATTATGGATAGATTTGAGTAGCTACAGGAATAGTCCTCAGAATTCTAAATGGATGTTAGCCAGAGAATTTTAACACACCTTTATACCCTTTTAAAAAATAGGGTGGAATTATTAATTACTCGAACAACATGTTTGACTTTGCTGAATTCATCAATGATTGGGGATTATTGGACATAGAGCTGCAGAACCAAAATTTTACTTGGACCAATAGAAGAAGAGGAGATCAAATGATTTAGGTTAAATTATATAGATTTTTGA
The DNA here is from genome assembly GCA_037957365.1 of Torreya grandis. NCBI lineage: Eukaryota > Viridiplantae > Streptophyta > Pinopsida > Cupressales > Taxaceae > Torreya > Torreya grandis. The sequence goes on along the minus strand of JARHVA010000080.1, from coordinate 8,212,413 downwards.
TATCAAGCAACTGGAATGAATACCAGAATATGTAGGCGTAGGCTCTACCCAGAACCATGTCTGACCACTGCGTGATTATCCTCAATTGGAGAGATCAGGGACATCACGGACCTCCTCCATTCTATTTTGAAGCTATGTGGATTAAACACAAAGGTTTTAGACAAATGGTGGCTTAATGGTGGAATATTCCTATTCAAGGTACTCCCATGTTTAAAATAGTGAAGAAACTCCAGCACATTAAACAAGAAGTTTATGGCTGGAATAGATACAGTTTTGGGCAGGTTTTTCAACAGAAGAAAAATATAGTGGGAAAACTCAAGGCTATTTAGCAACTGATTTATCAAGGGGATGACTCTGAGGGAACCTTAGAAGAAGAGAATAGTCTGTCTTCAAAATGGAAGAATCTGATGGAAAGGGAAGAGGTTTTCTGGAAACAAAAATCCCATGTTCAATGGCTCAAAGAGGGTGATAGGAACACTATTTTTTTTCATCTCTCAGCTATGAAACACAAAAAATCCAACTCAATAACTAAGCTTGTCCTGGATAATGGAGACATTATTACTGAGGATAATGAAATAGGGGAGCAAGCTAGGGTATTCTTTCAGAATCTGCTTATGGAAGAAAACAATAATGATAGAATTGATAGATCTATGAGTCAATTCATTGATAAAATCCCCTATTTGATAACAGAAGAAGACAATCTGGAAATGTTAAACCCTGTATCCGATGAAGAAGTACATGTTTTATTCTCCATGGGTGCTTTTAAAACCCTGGGTCCTGATGGCTTTCCTCCTATATTCTTTCAGGAATATTGGGAGATTGTTGGAGCAGACCTCACGGCTGTAGTTCATGATTTTTTCAGATCTAGAAAACTTTTGAAACAAGTCAATAATACCTTCATTGTACTTGTTCCTAAAAAACCTTAACCTTTACACCTTGCTGATTTCAAATCCATTAGCTTATGCAACACTGTGTATAAGATATGTACTAAACTGTTGGTTTTGAGAATTCAACCCTTGCTTGACAAAATTATTTCTCTTGCTCAAAAAGGTTTCATCTCGGGCAGACAGATTCTTGATGCTATGATCACCACACATGAGACTATCCACTCCATGGATAAGAGCAAAATCCCTGGGATGGCCCTCAAGCTTGATATATTTAAAGCTTATGATAGAGTCTCATGGACTTTTCTACTCCAAGTGATTAGAAAATTTGGGTTTAATGATAAATTGTCTTGCTTATTATGGAATGCAGTCTCTTCTGCTAAATTCTCAGTGCTGGTTAATATGTTCCTAGAGGGTTTTTCTCCTCCTTGAGAGGAATTCATTAGGGAGACCCTCTCTCCCCATACCTATTCATCATTATGGTTGAGGCACTGGGAAGATACATACAAGTTGATATAGTTTCAAAAAAGCTAGTAGGCATCAAACCTACCTCTTCCCTTCATCTTATGGTTATACAACAGTTTTTGGATGACACCATCTTATTTGGTATCTCATTAGTGATCGAAGCTAGAAGATGGAAGAATATACTTAATGATTATGCTAGAGACTCGGGACAAAGAACAAATTTCCAAAAAGCAATGTGTACTTCTTCAACACTCCCAAAGAACTTAGACATAGAATCATTGATATCTTAGATTGTGCTGAGGCTGGCCTACCAGCTACCTACCTAGGTCTCCCACTCTTGGTCAACGAGGTATCTTCAAGTTTTTGGAATGGTATTGTGGAACATACATAGAGGAAACTTCTTGGGTGGAAGGGGAAACTACTCAGTAGTGTGGGTAAGCTGCAACTTCTTCGGACATCCTTGCAAGGTATTCCTACTTACTTCATGTCTCTTTTTAAAATTCCTATGTATTTTTCTGAAAAGTTGGAACAGATTCAAAAGAAATTTTTATGGATGGGAGTGGAAGACAAACAGAGAATGTCTTTAGTCAGATGGGAAAAAGTATGTCTCCCAAAATCTCATGGTGGACTTAATATAAGATCCATCAGGAAAATGAATAAAGCCCTCCTCTCAAAAGTTTGTTGAAATCTGATTCACAACAATAGTGAGTGAGGGGAAATAATGTATGCCAAATACATGCATAACATTTATGATTCCAACTTTCTTCAACAGGCGGGATTACCCCAGGGGTCTGTGATATGGAATAAAATGCTAAAAAGTAGAAGTCTTCTCAAATAGGGAATTAGGTGGAAGCTTTGAAATGGCCAGTAGATTAAATTCTAGGAGGATAATTGGTTAAGGGACAAGCCTCTCATCTCCCAAGGAAACTATGGAGAAATTATAGGCCTGACTACTCAATTCTTTGGTGATAGGGTTAGTGATTATATGGAAAATAACAATGGGATAAGGAGCTGGAAAAACCTTTTGGATTGTTGTGTGCACAGGCCTGAGCTTATCCCAAGAATTTGGGAGATCCAACAATGTGTTCAAGAGATCAGAATCCCACTCTTCCCTCGAGAGGATGAACAATACTGGTGGCCGAATAAGAATGGATCGTTCTCTGTCAAATCTGCCTATCATTTGCTTACCCCTGAAGCTCAAAATAAGGAGGTATGAAAAAAGGTTTGAAATCATAAACTCATTCCAAAGATTAACTTGTTTTGGTGGGCTGCTGCCCATAACAAAATCTTTACTCAGGACAACCTTCAAAAGAGGGGGTTTACTTTGGTCAACAGATGTTTTTTGTGTGGTTCTAGAGAGGAATCAGTTTCACACCTATTCATACACTGTGAGTTTACTCGGGATTTATGGGGCAAAATACTTAATAACTTTGGCATTGAATGGGCTTGTAATTTGGACCTTAAAAAAGTAATTCTCAGCTGGAACTCAACCTTCTCACATCCCTGGATTAAGGAACTATGGAAGCAAGCTCTACCATGCTTGAGCTGGACTTTATGGAAAGAGCAAAATCACAAAATTTTTAGGGACACTGCTAGAAATGTTACTCAGGTGTTTAACTCCTTTGCTAGGACCATCTTGGAAAGTGTTACAACAACTCATATTAGTGTTGCGAAGAAACCCCTATCTGAATTTGAAAGTCAAATTGCTTCCAAATGGAAGGTTTTGAACCTTATCCCTGAGCATTATAATTCCAAAATTCTTCAGAGAGTTCATACTAAATGGATACCACTTAAACCCAATTGGATGAAACTCAATTTTGATGGGGCATCCTAGTTGAGTGGTAAAGCAAGTGGAGGAGGAATAATAAGAAATGAAAAAGGAGGGATGTTTGTTGTTTATGCTGGTGGCATGGGTTGCCAGAGCAATAACTATGCTGAAGTTATGGCCTTACTTTGGGGATTAAAGTTAGCTATATCCCTAGGAATCAAAAATTTGAATATTCAGAGAGATTCTAAGTTGATCATAGATGTTGTTAATAAAGCATCTAACATTGGTATCCATCTAAAAGACATCATTACAGACATCCAATTTTTTTTTACAAAACTTTTTCGAAGTTGAGATTACCCACACCTACAGAGAAGGTAACAGGGTCGCTGATGCTTGTGCCAACCTTGGTCAACAATTCTCATGATGGAGGGTATGGCGACAAGGGGCTCATATACCCCAAAACATTAGAGAGATCATTCAGAAGGAGATGACAGAGCATGAATGATGCACATTGATGATGAAGATAGCTTTCGAAGGCGGTCCACGTGGAGAAGGCCATTACGGATCATGGAAGCGGTGGGTAATCCAGGGAATGCTGACAATGCGGATAATGAGAATCTTAAGGATCTTGTTAATTCTATAGTTATGTAGTTTCATCCTTTCTGACTCTGGTCTTTTCAGTGTTTTGTTTTGCTTCTGACTTTGTTTCTCAACTGTGCCGTTGGCTCGGTGCTGGGATCTTTTGTTTGCCAGCCTTACTGTCTTTTTTGACTATATAGGGTTCGACCCCTGGTTTGCCACCTTAATTAATCAAAAGCATATCAACTATTTTGGTCTTACAGGCCAAAATTATCTCTTCCCTTCTCAAAAAATGTTTTAAGCGTTCAAGTTCTTCAATTATTAAAGTATTTTCAGCGAAGGAACTCACAGGTTCAATGCGTTCAATAACTTCAACAGGGGGGCTCTCATAAAGGAACAACTTCCAAACACTTAGACATTTTCAAGGCTGGTTCAATGCCGAAGTTCAACCAAAAGGTCCATCAGTAGGCTTCAAACAAATGGAATGAACCATTGAACCTCACTTCAGCAAGGTTCAAAGGTTCAATGGGTTCAAAGGATCAACGACATCCACATACTTTAAAAGAGTTAAGTGCTTCAGAAAGTTCAAAGTTCAACTACTTTGGAAAGTTCAACGGCTTCAAAGGAATTAAAGAAAAGAAGGCTTCGAAGAGTAAAGGTTGAATGGTTGAACCATTGAACCTTGAACCAAAATAGTTCAACGAGTTCAATAAGATCAAAAGACTTAAACGAAAGAAGACTTCGAAGAAGAAAGATTGAACCGTTGAACTTTGAACCAAAAGAGTTCAAAGTTCAAAGGTTTAACGAGTTCAATAAAGTTTGAGAGACTTAGAAGAATAAAGGATTCAAAGAGCTAAGAAAGAAAGATTGAACCGTTGAACCTTGAACTAAAAGAGTTCAAAGTTCAAAGGTTCAATGAGTTCAATAAAAAATAAAATAATCCATTGAGTTAGAGAAAGAGAATTAACCGTTGAACTTTGAACCAAAATGGTTCAAAGTTCAAAGGTTCAAGAAATTTCAAAGTTTGAAAGGAAGCTTCGAGTAAAGGAAGGAAGTAGAAGATTCTAGAGACAAGTTCGAAAAGATGGTTTAGCCAATTGAACCAAGGAGCCGATTGAACCAAGGGACTGCCTGGACCACCCGAATCATTGAACCATTGAACTCTCATGGTTCAAAGGTTCAAGGTTCAATGTGGTTCAAGTGACCAGCGACCAGCGACGTCCCCATGGATGTCAAATTTAGAAGTCATGAAATAATCATTGATTTTCAAATGTGGCATGAAACCTGAAAACAAACTAAGCGACCAACTAAAGAGGAAGCTAAAAGAGCCTGTTGAAGGTAAGAAGATAACTCGAGAGCTCAAATTATAATAGAATATATGGAACAAGTGGGAAAGACCAAAAATATCTACGCAGGAGTTATTTCTAGTTGGTGAAAAAGTCCACCAGGTAGATTTCAGAGAGCACGAGCACTCAAGGACACGGCTTATTTTTCTCCATCGAGTAAAGGTGAAGTGGACAACTGCATAAATATTTGAAAATAGACTTGATGACCCATGCTAAGGAGAAGACATTCGAGATGTTTCTGTACACCAAAGTCAAGGCCGATGCCCTGTCCCAGCATGGCCCATTGACAGAACTGAAAATGCATTCAAGGCATTGAATGCACAGCATGGGCTATTCCATGAAACAAAGTGCCAAATTTTTTTTGGCGACTATATATTGTAATCTCTTGTTTTTTGCAAAGGAGATCTCTCTGTTATAGAAGCAAAACTCTGCCCAAATTGAAAGGCATTTCTTGAGACTTTGAGCTCAGATTGTTAATCATATTTTGTTATCTAAATGAGAAAGCAAGTGACCTTTCAGACTTTGTGCTGGAATAGCTTATGTTGTTGTGGAAATTGTTCTTATGTTTGTTTCTTGAATGCATTTTTGTCCATTTAATTAAATAAGCGGGAGTAGTGGAAGTAACCAGGAAGGTGTCCTGAAGCCGACTGTGGAGAGACTTTGTGCTGCCATAATTGTTTTTAGTGTGTTTATTTTTTTGTTTCTATTTAAATGATCTTGGGATGACTTTGTGCTACACCTCATTCTACTAGTTATTGCGCCCTATTCTAGTTACTTTTACTACCAGGAAGGAATCTGGCTATTGACTGAGTATTACTTTTGAAAGAAGAGAAGTACCTCTAGCAATCACCTAGGATTTCTTCTTTGATATGTGAACATCATCTCTAAAAAAAGAGATATGGATGGTCTTATCCTACCCCTGAGTGTTATTTTCTACTTATATATATAGTATGTAGCGCCTTATAATTATAGGGAACCTCCCCTTGATGAGAGGAGAGATTTGTCCCCTTTTGATGTGGTAAACCTGCACATTTGGCCGACCAATCTCTTTATGCTGTGGTTGAAACAACCTATTTTTCCCATCAGTTATTTGGTGACAAAATATTCACCCAACATACAATAATAAAAAAATATAGCTCCAATTATCTATTTTCTTGAAATATACACAATGGTCAAATTGACATCTAGTAAAACCATGCTCAAACATGAACCTATCAAATCTCAAATATCATTGCCTAGGAGCTTGCTTGAGGCCATACAAGCTCTTTCTCATCTTGCATACAATTTTTTCCTTACCTCGGACCTCATAGCCTTGTGGCTACTGCATGTATAACTCCTCCTCCAAGTCACCATGAAGGAATGCAATCTTAACATCAAGCTGCTCAAGATACAAATCCTCTACAACTACCAAACTTAAATTTTTTTGAATAGAAGTCATTTTTACTACAAGAGGAAAAAATTCACTAAAATCAATACCTTGTTTCTATGCAAAACCTTTTACCACTAGCCTCACCTTGTATCTTTTCTTTCCACCCTCTTCTTCCTTTAACCTGTAAACCCATTTATTTTGCAATGCTTTCTTATCACCCAACAACTCAACTAAATCACATGTCCAATTTTGTACCAAGGAATCCATCTCCTCATCCATGCCATGCTCCCACTGCCTTTTTGTATCTACCTATAAAGCTTCTTCAAAGCTCTCATGTTCACCACTATCAGTCAACAATAAATAATACAATGAAGGAAAAAACCATTCAGGAGGCCTACTTGCCCTTTGTGACCTCCTCAAGGGTGTTTGAGGCTCATTAATACCTTGTTGATTTCTTGGTAATAGTAATCGATCATGGTCACCTGTAGGTGCTTCAAGAACCGAGCCCAGTACAGGCTGCTAAGAACATTCGGGGTTTCCTACAGGCATGTTAACCTCAACAGGCCTGTGACCGACCTCGGCACCTATAGGTGCCTATTTCTTATCTAAAAATGCATCTTCAAACATAAATTTATTAGCTTGTTCATTTTCTTGATTCTTTTCACCCAGCAACCAATCCTTGTATATTTTCTTCTCATTCCACACTACATCACAACTTATAATTATTTTCTTTTCTTCTAAATCTAAAATCATTAGAGCCATAACCAATAAATGTGCACCTCTTGGATTTTGCATCTAATTTCTTTCTATTTTCCTTATTTACGTTCACAAATGCATCTGAACCAAAAACTCTCAAAAATGAAAGGTCTACCATTTTACCTATCCAAGCCTCTTATGGGATTCCACCATCTAGAGCACTAAAAGGTCCTTTTTTAATTAGATAAACTATAATATCTATAGATTCTACCCAAAACTATAAGGGCAAACCAGCATGCAACCTCATACTACTTGCACGCTCCATTATTATTCTATTCATTCTTTCTGAAACACCATTTTGTTGTGGTGTCCTTGGAACCATCTTCTCCCTATGGATTCCATTAAGAGAATAATAGCTATTGAATTCATTGTTGCAATACCCACCACCATTATCAGATCTAAGGCATTTTAATTTCAAGGCAGTCTCATTCTCAACCAAAGCCCTCCACTTCTTAAAAGTGTCAAAAACATCAGATTTCTTCTTTATGCAATATACCCATACCTTTCTAGTGGTATCATCAATGAATGTAACATAATAAAGAGATCCACCAAAATAAGCTACCTGAACTGATCCCCACACATCCGCATGCACTAACTCCAATTTATTCTCCTTCTTTATTGCTCCAACTTTGAGAAACCTCACCTTTTTCTAATTCCCAAATACACAATGCTCACAAAAATCTAAATCAATGCTTTTAAAATATGATAACTTACCCTTTGATTTGAGAATCTTCATTCCTTTCTCACTCATATGCCCAAGCCTATAATGCCATAAGATTGCATCTACATCTGAAGTAGTCAAACTAATAGATGAATCAATAACATAGGTAGTCAAATAAAGAGTGCCTACTATCTTACCTCTAGACACAACCAATGCTCCCTTGGTCACTTTCCAACAATCTGAAGTGAATGTGACCATATAACCCTCATCTCCAAGTTGCCCTGCAGAAATCAAATTCCTCGTCAAGCTTTGTATGTGCTTGACATCTCTTAACACCCATGTGTTTCCATTCCATAGTTTGAGATGAACATTACCCTTTCCAACAATGTTGCATGGTTCATCATCCCCCAAATAACCCTATCCAAAATTACCCTGGACATAAGCTTTAAAATAGCTGATATTAAGAGTAGCATGGAAGGAGACTCCAAAAGCTAAATTCCATGATTCTAACTTATTATCCAAAGAAAGTACAAGAGCATCCTACAGTAAATCACCTACAACATTAGCTTCTTTATTACCTTCTTGTTGATCCTTGTTCTTATTTGACCAACACTCTTTATTTGTGTGTCCTCTCTTCCCACATTTCCAGCATATAATGCCACACTTGGATTTGGATCTGGGATTCTTTGATTTTGATCTCCCATGTGCCTTACTTCTTAATTTCTCCTTCTGTCTACCCCTAGTTTCAACACTCAAGGCATTTCCTGATGATTCACTTGTACTTTTCCTATGAATTTCCTCATTTAGGATAACACCCACAACATCATCAAATTTTGAAATATTGGTAGAAGAAGCAGTATTACTAACAACCATCACTAAGTTATCCCAATTATTTGGCAATGAACTCAAGATCAAGAATGCTTTCACCTCATCCTCAAAAGGAATTTTTATAGAGGCTAACTGATTTATAATAGAATTAGATTCATTGAAGTGGGTAACCACAGATCCACTTTCTTGCATTTTAAACTAAATACTTGTTTCATTAAATATTCTTCATTTGAAGCAGATGGCTTTTCATACAAATTTTGCAAAGACTCTATTAACTCCACCTTAGTTTTACCCTGAGAGATATTTAAAGTCATAGATGCTGCTAGGCTCAATCTTATAGAATTGAGAGCCTTCTTGTTTAGAATGGACCGATCCTCATCTGACATAGTTGCAGGTTGCTTCATCTTTACCTCTAACAGTTTATAGAGATCTTTCTGATACAGATAGTCTTTAATCTACATCCTCGAAAGCTGGTAATTTTTGCCAATAAATTTATCCATTGTAAACTTGCTACCCTCTTCTTCCATTTGCTCCCACTTGAATAGAAAACCCTCCTATGAGTGCCTTTTTGTCAAAACACAAAACCCCCAGTCTGATCTGTAGCAAACACAACCTTGCCTGCAACTAAGTCATAGCTCTGATACTAGTTGATAGGGAGTTTTATATATCCATATAGAAAATATTAATCTGAACAAATAAATTAATACAAAATAAACATAGATGAGAAAATATGTAAATAATAAAAAGAGACACAAGATTTAATGTGGTTCACCTAATGTGGTCTATGTCCACTAAAAACAACCAGTCCTTATTATTTAGTGTAACATCAAACATTCATAGTCACAATGCTTACACTATTACAATATAATCACCATTACAATGAACCACACCTCACAACTCTTAGGGTTTATTTTTATTTTTATAGAAACAAAGAAAACCACTCTAACTATACAGCTAGATCTGTGACCTAATAATGAATGGCCCAGATTTCACAATGCATAAGTACATACAAAATGTGGCTTTCCCACAAGGGGGTTGAATCCCCCCTTGAAACCCCCATCACTATGAGTGTTAACCAATAAGATCAAGCTCCACAACTAACATGTACTTGATTATCCTCACAAGACACATGAAGTCCTTTCACTTTCTTGCTTGAATATTCCTTATAATAAATTTATGAAATATGTTAGTGTACGGAGTATCAAGGTGATGACATGTGGTAGATGATTGTGTACCTTATGGACACACATAGCAATAGTTTATTGAAACATGATGGTTGATTGTGTAAATGATGACATGTGGTAGTTTGTTACTATGTCACTTGGTATGTGTTTTTATTCTATTATTTGGATAAATCTTTTGTCTAATGAGATGATGAAACATTACATGATCTCGCTTAGTCAAATGGTCACATGTATTAATAATTTTGCCTTTAGATTGAATTATGTAACAAAAAAGATGATGACATGTGTCATAGTCTTGCTAGGTCTATTGGTCACTGGTTTTATTGACTTAGGAATTCAAGTGAGGAGTTATGATGAGGTAAGATGAAGACCTATGTATGAATCTTGCTTATTCACATTGTTGCTTATTTTCATGATTTTGATTTTCTAATAAAGACTTGTGACAAACCGAGATGGTGACACTTTGCATAATTTCATGTAGTCAATTGGTCGCTCATCTTTTGAAGCTCAAATAAATGCTGACAGTCAATGACATTTTGAGTCAAAAAGTGACATATTTCAATTCATATTTGGGTTGTAAGGTAAATATGACCTATAAAGTAGATATGATAACTTGGACAATAACATATAATAGCTCATTTAGTCATATAAAAAAATATTACCTTGCTATTAATCATTGCCTTGATTTTAAGCCATAAATAATAAAATAAAAATTTGAATAATAAAATTTAGACTTTTGTAGGTTTGGGTTCTAAAGTCATTTCATTTCTTAATGGGACCAAATATAAAAATATTTACAAGAAATGGGTCCCTACTTGAGTTTTTGAAAATGGAGTGTGTTAGACACAACAAATGGTGACTCAATGGGGAAGTACTCTTGCTTATTTTAAAATCCATAATTTTGTTTTAATCATCATAAATAAATTTTTAATTTTATAACAAGGAAATAAATATTATAGATAATTGAAAAAGACATAAACATGGTCATGAATCATACTAACCCTCATCATTTTTAAGATCGTGTGTGATTTTGTGAAGGTTATTTCTCCTTGCTATGAGAGTTTTAACAAAGATTGTATGAAATTGAGGTTTTTTTGCCTTTAAATTCACATGTTATTTTGTCCTTTAAGTAGAAATATATGGGAATTTAGGTATTTCTCTACTACCAGCCAGATGTCGATAGCCTCAACAAAGATGCCTATGATTCCACTCTAAGCATTCCTTTAATTCAAGCTAGATGTCTATAGCCTGGATAAATATTAATTGAATCACCCTTTTTCCATGATTTAGGATTTTTTTCAGAAACTTTTCTTGGAAGAGGAGTTGAAAACTATCATTGGTTGGGTACATGGGAATGGCCTTTTAAATCAAAATTTTAACTCATGTTTTGCCTTTATCGATATTTATTATCTCTAAAAAAAAATTAAGTATGTAAATTTGCAATTGGTCTTTCACAATGAGGAGTGTTACTAAAATTTGCACTAAAATATCAAAGAAACTTACAATGATATGATAAGCTTATTTGATATAGATAAATTAATTTCATTCTAATAATGATACATACCTCAATTCTAAGACTTGTGTACCTTAAGTATAATACATGAATACCTTAAGTGTGATTGACTACCCTTTAGGATAAGTTTTTTCAAATTGTATACAAGTGGTCACAAGGATCTTATTCAAAATGAACACATAACTAAAAGGAAATGTAACATAGGAAAATAAGAAATCTAATCTAGGAAAACATGAAATCTAATCTAGGAAAATAAGAAATATAGTCTAAGAAAACATGACATGTAATCCACTCCCACTAATAAATCATAATTCATAGTTACTTTGAGACATTCCTAGTTGGGTGGACATGAAATAATTTTTCAAGAAATGCCCATCGACTAGGAAATTCAAATCATTATCTTGGATATCCTTTAATTGAAACTCATTATTACCCAATTTTTTCATAAATATGGTATGGTCTAAACTATAATGGAGGTAATTTGTCATGTTGTCCTTTATTTTGATGTGTTTCATCCAATAAGAGGGCCAAGTATGAAATTATAAAGACTTTGATTTTTTATCTTTTGTCAAACCATGTCTTGACAATGTCCTGATGTTTTCTGAAATTATGCTTTTTTTTATGCATCTTCCATTTGAACAATGTCCAAAAATATAGACTAATTTTTTTCATCATCTTCTATATACTCTTACATTAATTGGTATGTTGATAACTTGAGATCAATGGGAAAATATGTTGTTTCCCATATACTAACCAAAAATTTAAAGATTTGAGGGCTTGTTTATGTCGAGTTCTATATGCCCATAATGCATACTTCAACGAAATATGTCATTCTCTTAGTTTTCTTGTTGCATATTTCTTTATTGCATCAATCAAATTATCATTGGTAGATTCAACAACTCCATTCATCTATGGATAATAATTTGAAAAAAAATGTGATATTAATATTATTTGTATAGGCCCATTTGATAAATTATACTTATTGAAAAGCTAAATCATTATCACACAATAAGGAAATTGATGTTCCAAACCTGGTTAGGATACTTTCTTCAAGGACTTTGATCACATCTTATGTTTTGGAGTTATTTCTAACAACCACTTTAGTACACCTAGTGAAATAATATATTTCTATTAGTATATACTTATGACCATCCAATGAATTGGTATTAACAACCCCAACAAAATCAAGATCCCATTGTGCAAAAAGGCATCCTTCAATCATAGGTTGTACAGGCATAACTACATGTATTTTTTTTTTCACAAATACTTGACATTGATGGAAAGTCCTGACATGATAGTATGTGTCTTTTTCAAAGAGTAGGCTAGTAGTGCCCCATTCTTACATTTCATGGGTTGTTGCATTGCCTGAAGGGTGTCCCCTACCTATCTTCTGATGGAAATTGTCAAGGATATATAGAGATTATTTTTTATAAATGCATCTCAAATAGATACCTTCATAAATATTTTGATACACGCTCCCATTTTTATCATATAATGTGTTGTTTTGATCTGGAGTGATTTTATTTCTTCTCTATTAAATTCAAAAGGACATGTGTATGTGAGAAAGTAGTGAATAATTTGGGTATATTGGTCACCACCAACTATTTGAGACTAGTTGAATTGCTCAATGCAGATGCATGGATCAGTTTCTATAATCAGCTAAATCATGCATTATCCTCACGTAATTTTGGTAGATCTAATATCTAGTTCAAAATCATATAATTTATCCATCCACTTACCTCTTCATGCACATGGTTCATTCTACCCAAGTGTGAGCTTGACAACTGGGTCTAGGGAAATAACATATATATTATTTCACAAGATATAATGCTTGAATTTTTTCATAGCTTTATCAAAGCATAGATATTTTTTTTCAATCATATAAATTTCAATTATGCATATCTCATATTTTATTCATGAATTTAAGAGTATGTTTATTGTCTTCGACCTTTTGAGTGCATAATGTTACTATAATATGCTCTGATGAAAATCAATATAAGAAGAATTTCTTGGTGAAATCTAGGATAATAAGAACTGGGGTTTTGGTGATGGCACTTTTGATGTCTCGAAAGGATTTGTTTGTTTTAGTTTTCCATTCCACCTTTGTATCTTATTTCAAAATAACATTTAATGGCTTTACAATTTTTGTAAATCCAAAAATTAATTTTCTAACAAAAATTATCTTACCAAAGAAAGATTTGAGTTATTTTTAACTATTCGGATATGAAATATTTGAAATAGGTTGAACTCTTTCAAGGTCAATATAAATACCTTACTTGGTGATAAAATGGCCCAATAACTTACTTTATATGACTTCAAAAATATTCCTTTTTGGATTCAATGAGATTGTATACCTTCTGCATCTATTAAATACTCTATGAAAGTGGGCCATATGATCGGTCTTATCTTTGGAGAAGATAGTCATGTCATCCATGTAGATGATGATGTACTTAACAATGAGTCCATAAGAAATGAAATTGATGGCATGCTGAAAAGTAGTACCTACATTAATTAGTCCAAAAGACGTCCTCTTGTATGAAAAAATTCCCCATTTAGTAATGAAATAATTTTTCATTCGATTATTATTTTCTACTAATACTTGATTATATCTTGAAAATACATCTATAAAAGACACAATTTTATACCCACTCACTATTTGTATCCCTTCATATAGGGAGGGCATGTATGCACCCAAATTTTACACGGTGTGATATTCTTGACAAGATAGTGTCAATGATGATCGAGTGACCTCTTAATAATGCTCAACCATGAAATCTGTAACACTTTCTTCTCTTTTGATTCATTTTCCCTTGGGTCTTCAAAAACCCCCTTTTTTTGGCCTTTTTAGCTTCCCTCAACTTGTTTTCAAAATTTTATCATTGGTGACATAACTACCCTTTCAGGTGATAAAATTGCATTATAAGGTTACAGAACCACCACCATGATGATGGGTTCATGATGGTGGTTGTGTAAACCTGCATGAAGGTTTCATCCTAACAAGGTGATTTTGTATTAAAATAAAGGTGGTTATGTGATACATAGTGATAATTTTGTCTCCATCAATGGCAATTACATAATTGGCCCTATAAACAAGGGCATTCCATCTCTATTGTTTCACCTTATAAATTTGGCTTTAGTGATACATTCCTTAACATGTTTTGCATGATTATTGTCATTATTATTTCTTTATCCACCTCAAGTTTACCTCCAATTAGTCCCAAATCACTAATTCTTCCATTTTCAATCATTTTGAGTCATTCCCTAATTCAACTCAATTAAAATCCTTCATGAAAGCTCCATTGTTGTTACATAAGTAATCTAATTTTGGATTGATTTTAGATCTACAAATTTGCATTTATAGCTTAATATTTTTAATCATGTACATCCATAACCTAATACAATTGATTTGGATCTTTTCTTTTATTGTTTTTTGTTCAGTTACATAGTTTTAGACAGGGAAATCCATTGTTATTGCAACCTAGTCTTTGCAAGCAGTGTCTTCAACCAAACTATTATAGCACATAATTTCACCCCTGTGGGAGAGTTTTTCAAGCTCTCCCACTTTTGAATATAAGCATGAGAAGAAGCTCAGGATGTGGGTGTCCTATGATGAGGTTGGGCCTCTAGGATTTTTAAAGAGGCTAGTTTCTCTTGGTGGATCACCTAAAACTAATGTTGAAATGAAACTTCATGGGGAAAACGGTTAGAAGGGATATAAGGGCTCCTAAGAGGGATACCCAGGTGATGCACCAAATTAAAAATAGATACTCATATATGCTTGAACCCAGACTAGATCAGTCATAAGACAACTACGACTTACACAATCTTGAGATCAAGTTAACACACTGGAAGAGGTTCAGATAGAACACTAATGTAGACATGCAAGAGCTTGAAAATACATTAAAGAGGCAAGTATAAGGCTAACATAATAGGAATAATCTCCTTCACAAATCCACCAAGCACAAGCATACTAAGGCATTGATCAATGCCAAGAGATAGGCAAAGAAATCATATCATTACATCAAGAGGTAGATCTTACAATAGACTTGATAGGGTTGGGCCTAATCAAGCAAAGCATACTTTATAGTATTGCAATCAATGTTTTTCTCCCAGAAAGATGAAAAAGTCTAAAAAATTGGGAACCATTACAAAGGCAAGTCACGTGATATATATAGAGAATGGGAAAAGAGAGAGAGATGTGTGGGAAGAGATAAGAATTCACTTATGACCACTATTGTCATCCTTTTTTGTCATGAAATGCATCACCCAGGATTGCTACACAACCTCCTTGAGCCACTCTCACATTCAAGTCTCTTTTGGTGGAGTTGAGAGAAGTCATATTGCGGGTAGCTAGACATCTCTTCCTGGCATGACTATATTTATATTTGCATTTAAATGACATGGCATATTTCAATTTTGCATGTCCTATCTGAAGGACATAGGCCTCCATGCCTGGGAATTCAAACTGACCCATGTTGTTCCTACGTTTGGATGGTTGTTTGTCAGGAGCAAACCATATTGAAGGATGAGAGCCTTCATAAAGTTCTAGCTACCAGTCACTTTGACTCTTTCATGCTCATTAGTCATCCTTGTGCCACTTGTCTTTTGCTAATTGGCCTTTTTTGCTCCATCTTATGCCATGTGGCAACCTTTCATTCCCTTGATCATGACTCTCGTGTTGTTGGACCAAGCTTAAGTCAAGCACTCAAAGAATCCCAATTTCCTCTATGAAGTAATGTGGGTTATTTGATCTCTCCAACTTTGGAATTTCCCATATCCTTGACTTATCAAGATTTTTAAGTAAAGTACTTGGAGAAACCCAATTTAATCTATGCAGAGTAATTCAAGTTTTCCAAGTTTACTTACTTCAGACTTTTTGCCTTGGCTTGTCTTTTTGAGAACCCGAGAAGCACTTCTAAGATCAAATCAAGCTTTTGATGTCTCATTACTTATTTTGGATTTTTGACTGCTCATAACTTATGACATAATTAAGTAGTGTTCCTTGGAGAACCCAAAGTACAGTACCCAGACCAAATCAGGCTTTCCAATCCCCACTACTTACTTCAGACTTATCAATATTGATTACTCATGAAATGAAATAAGTTGTGCTACTCAGGAAAATTGAAGTCACCTCTTTTGGAAATGTAGAAGACTTCCTAATTAGATAACCCGAAGCCTTATGTTCAAGACCATTTTGGGTCTTTAACACCTTGTTACTTATTACTTCTAAGCTTTGTAACTGTGCAACTTATAAAACTATTTAAGTCATGGGCTATCAAAATTCTGAAGTCTTCTAAGGACTTGCCATTTCTTGCTTAAAAGTCTATCTTATCATACTTAGGCAAAAATTAGTATGTGGGCCAAAAAATGGCCAACATTTTTGGTGACTCATAGGGAAGCATACCTGCTATGCTTGTAGAACCCAGCTCACTTACCTTGCCTAGTCCATTAGGCACAAAGTTACTACTTTCTTTGACAATGTTGGTTGAAATTGGATACAAGGCTGACCCTTGTTGAAACTTCCTCTTGAAGCAATGAGGATAGTAAAAAATAAAACAAAACAAAACAAAGTGCCCAAGGCACTTAAAGAAAAGAAACTAACCTAGAACAAAGCAAAGATAACAAATAAATGTCGCTTAAACAACACTTGGAGGAATAAAAAAAACTAATCCTAATATGTACATCCTAAAACTATGTACCCCTTTCCTCCTGGATCAAAAGGAAAGCTTGATACTTTGTATTTTGAGACAAAGGATTGAACAAGGCATGCAACATCTTAACCCTTGTTCTTGACACCTACTTCTTCTTTATTGCAACTGTCAGCGTCTCCATGACCATATTCAATGAGAACCAAGAAGCGCCAAAAAGGTCAGCTATGTGAATCCATAGGGTCTCAAGCTCTTTGAATGGCTCCTTAATTGCATCCTCCAATGGTGGTTCAACCGGGTAAACCTCTTTGATTTCTATGGCCTCCTTAATAAGATTGGATTTATTCATTATTTCATGTTTTTTAGGCTCATCAAGGACCTGATACCCTATATTAAAGATCTAAAACAAGTCCATATTTGCAATGAATTATTGAGGTGGTAGAGTTGGAATAATTCCCACTCTATCCCATTTAATCCGCTTGACAAAGATGCTCTCCTTGGCTACAACCAGACCATAGTTGCCTTGGAGAAGAACATAACTAGCTCCCAAGATCTCAAACAAGTCCTCAAATGAGCCTCTCAACTGATTGGGAACCTTTGGCTGCTCCATAGTTTCATCAATTTGATTAGCTACTTCATTCATTTCCTCATCCCTTTTATCATGTCGCAGCTCATTCAGGAAATTGACAGCCTCGACCCCCTCATTCTCCACATAAAGTGGAAGCTTTGCATCCTCAATAGTGTAGTCCACTTCATGCACAACTATAAAAGAATCTTGAATATGTTATCCTTCATTTAAGAAGGCTGCGTTGATCTTTTGTTGACCAAGGGAGACCCTATGGTGATTTATTCCTTTTATCTATTCATGACATTCTCTTCCTCGGCCTCTTTGGATGCATCTCCCATAGGTTCTTGATTTGGTTCCTGAAGTTGCTCTACTTGGATTACCTTCACCCCTTCTTCCTTCTTATTTTAAATTGGCTAAATTGATTTCTAGGATGGAAATGTGTAGGGAACAACCACCTTTTCTTCCTTATTGTTTGCTTCATGAATGACTCTCCATAAAAGATAGGCTCTAGGATTTTGGGGGGAAAGGAATGGAGGCTGCAAGGATTCTTGACTGACTTTAGGAATCAACACCTCCTTCTACCCACTGCTTTGAATAAATTTCCAAGATGGAAAATATGGAAAAGACAGAGGCTCTTAAGGAGGGAGGGATGGGGGTTGAAAGACCTTTGATCTACTTGGCTGCATGACTTGGCTCTAAGATGGGAAAGGTAGAGGTTTTGCCTTCATCTGCTAATTATGCCTTTCTTCTTCTTTCCTTGCCTTCAGTTCCAACTTTCTGATTTGTTTTGTTATTTTATCTTGAAATAGATTGTACTTAAGGTGATTAGGAAAAAAAAGAAGGCTCTTGAAGAGGGATGAAGTTTTGGACCCAAACAGTAGGCTATTCCACAACAAGCACTTCACTTTTTTGACATCCCCCTTGGTTGGATTTCCAAGCAAGAAAAGACTATGGAACATATGATGAACTTGGAAGATTCAAAGGAGTACTTGAAATGGCCTCTTAAGGAGGAATGAATAACATATAAGAAGGCTGAGGTGGTGTATATATAGGCACAAAAGGTTGGTGGGGCTGGCCTTGCTATTCCTCAAGTCTCTACAGCTTGTCCTCAATGCTCTGAATGTAACCACATATATCCATCATGTCACCAATGAGGTTGTTTCTATTTGCTCTCTCAAAAGTTACCCATTTTGCTTTCATTTGCTGCAATGAATCCCTCACATAATGGATCATGTGAGTATGAAAATTTTGGCCATAACACTTTTGTAAGCACAACTCTAGTGCATGCTTGTCAAGGCTCACTAAAGTTTGCCTAAGTGTTGGTATAGATGGCTCATGATAGGGCTGATTAGGAGCATTATTTTGATGGGCTTGTGCATATATGGATCATGAGGAACCTGCTGAGGTTCATCATATCCTTGATAGAAATCTTGGTAGGGCTAATTACGCTCATATGGATCCTGCAGATCATATGGATTATATTAGGGATCATACTAGGGATCATATTGGGGTTGTTGATAAGGAGGTGCAAAATAGGGTTATTCACCATAGCTATTCATGTTAGCCTCATAAGTGAAAAGTATGAGGTGATTAAAAATTCAAAGAGACAAACCTGGTCTGCTCATAACCAGACACTTGATTTGGAGTCACCAATGGTGCTAATAATTGTTTTCAAAAGCAAATAATGATGATCAAGCACTTGGGCTACTCAAACCAACTGATAGATGCTCGAATCCACCAAGCACAAGCATACTAAGGCACTGATCAATGACAAGAGATAGGAAAAGAAATCATCTCATTACATCAAGAGGTAGTTCTTACAATAGACTTGACAGGGTCAACCCTAATCAAGCGGAGCATACTTTACAGTATCTCAATGAATGTCCGTTTCCCAAAAAGATGAAAAACTCTAAAAAATTGGGAACCATTATAAAGGCAAGTCGAATGATATATATAGAGAATGGAAAGAGAGAGAGAGAGAGAGAGAGTTGCATAGAAAGAGATAAGAAGTCACTAATGACTGTTGTTGTCATCCTTCTTTGCCATGAAATACATCTCCTAGGATTACCGCACAACCTCTTTGAGCCAAAACTGCATTCAAGTCTCTTTTGGTGGAGTTGAGAGAAGTCACATTGTGGGCAACTAGACATCTCTTCCTAGAATGACTACATTTATCTTTGCATTTAAACGACATAGCATCTTTCACTTTTGCATGTCCTATCTGAACAAGGACATGGGCCTCCATGCCTGGGATTTTAAACCAACCCATGTTGTTCTTGCATTTAGATGGTTATTTATTGAGAACAAACCATATTGAAGGATGAGAGCCTTCATAAATTTCCAGCTACCAGTCGCTTGGACTCTCCCATGCTCATTGGTCATCCTTGTGTCACTTGTTCTTTGCTAATTGGCCCTTTCTATTCCAACTTACGCCATGTGATAGCCTTTCATTCCCCTGATCATGACTCTCATGTTGCTAGACCAAGCTTAAGTTAAGCACTCAAAGAATCTTAATTTACTCTATGCAGAGTAATTTAGGTTCTTTGGTCTATCCAACTTCGGACTTTCCCATATCCTTTACTTATCAAGCTTTTTAAGTAAAGTACTTGGAGAAACTCGATTTACTCTATGCAGAGTAATTCAGGTTTTCCAAGTTTACTTACTTCAAACTTTTTGCCTTGGCTTGTCTCTTTGAGAACCTGAGAAGCACTTCTAAGACCAAATCGGGCTTTTGATATCTCGTTACTTATTTTGGGTTTTTGACTGCTCACAACATATGAAGTAATTAAGTAGTGCTCCTAGGAGAACCCAAAATACATTGCCCAAACCAAATCGGGATTTTCAAGCCCCACTACTTACTTTGGACTTATCATCAATGATTACTCATGAAGTGAAATAAGTTGTGTTACCCAAGAAACCCAAATTCGTCTCCTTTGGAAAACCCAAAGACTTCCCAATGAGATAACTCGAAGCCTTCTGTTCAAGACCATTTAAGATCTTTAACACCTTGTTACTTACTACTTCGGAGCTTTGTAAGTCTGGAACTTATAAAACCATTTAAGTCATGGGCTACCGAAAGTCTGAAGTCTTTTAAAGACTTGCCATTTCCTGCTTGAAAGTCTATCTTCTCATACTTAGGCAAAAATTGTTATGTGGGCCAAAAAATGGCCAACACAAACACAATAATTTTATTCCTTGTTTGGAGATGTGTATATTTTCTTATTCTCCTATTTGTGATAATCATTTATTCATCCTCCTTGTTATATACTTCTTGGAATCTTAATTTGAGTAAAGGAGCTAACATACTGAGGATCACAGTGCAACAAATTTCTTACTTTCAGTTGGTCTACATCAAGATTAGGTTGGAGGTTCTTATCTCAAATTTATTTATTTATATTCCAGTAGATTATATTATATCAATATTCAATCTTGTATTATCTTAAATATTTATGTTTTAAAAAGGCAAATTTGAGAGGAGAAAGAACTCCCTTCCTTTTCTCATCTTTGCTATAGCAAAAGAGGCAGTAGACATATTCTCTATTTTGCATCCCTCAAAGTATATTTACTTTCATTAACATACAATATTGAAATCAAAATTTAGGATGGTTTTATGAAACATTTCATACACTTACAACCCACACAATAGTTAGTATTAAGATTAAATACATTCAAAACTCTTATTCTTTGTCATTTTACTCATGTCATGTAAGTAAGACACCTTCTTACATCCCCCTAGATTCACTTAGAGAATCTTACATTCATTTGCTAACATGACATTCTTGACAATTTATTAATAGACTCCTAAACACACTAACACAATTTCAAATATTCAAATTGGAGTTTTGGCAGGAAAAGCTCCCAAGGCCAAGAACATCCAATAATAAGCCACCTAATGACTCTAACCCCTTCCTAGGGTCCTTATATGACTTCTAACATTAGACTAAACCAAAATTATGACAAAACACACTTGATTACATTGACTTGCTTGATGCTCCTGCATTAGTTATTATGTTTAGTGCCTTATTTTTTCTCTTCCACTTCCTCTTGATTTTATTTGTCAATGGGAAAGTATTATTGTGTGTTCAAAAGACATTGTATTTTTTACCCACTAGAAATAGCTTGGCCATGTTATCATAGTTTATTGACTTGTTTAGCCACAATATTTTCAATCACATGGTTTTGTCCAATGAGGTCCCCTTGATTTATAACTATAAAGCAATTAAAGATAAAACCCCTTGTTTTACAAAAGTAAATTGTAAAACCCTCATAAATTTATGCATCCAAATAGTAAATAATCCATTTCACAGATAATGTGCTTGGATAATATTTTAAAAACCACTCAACTCACATGAAAACCTTCATTCACTATATTCTCTAAACTCTATTGAAAATATGCGTCAATATAATGATATCAACAAAATAACTTGATGTATTTACTTCATAGCTCAATCTAAGTCACTTCTCGATTTTCTTTATAACAGTAAAATAGAGAAATCAATATCATATGGTCATGTGGTATTCTTGAACATTCATGGGATCATTGTGAGTAACATATGCACCTAGTAATTTGTCTATAATTTTGGACTTACCATAGACAATTTAGCATACACTTCGACACTTTTACAAGATATGAAAGTATTGGTATAAATAATATTGGTTGTGTTACATTAACTATTAGATTAGGTCAAAAGAAAATTCAAAGCTTATTCCATGTGGTATCTAATAATGGATCATACACTGTGTTAATTTTTATAACTTGGATACATCAAATGAAAGTAACCCCATATGCTATGCATCAACATTGAAAATTTGGAAATGAGGAGAAAGTGTTTAAAATTTATTAGAGACAACAAATATATAAAAATATAAGAGAAAAAGGAAGTACTAACATGTAAGGAATCAAGGTGATAATTAGATCAACAGAGAATAGGGTGCACACCCACAAGTCTATTCCAAATAAAAAGTAGATTTAATTCACATGATATAACCTATAGCCACTAAACAATAAAATGAATATGAAGATAATACAAATATGGAAACTACCATTAAGGAAGATGTTATTTCAAATGATGACTTTCCATATAATTATTCTTGGGTGTCTCCATTCCCCATATGTAGAATTGATTCTTATAGTGCTTGTTATTATGCTTTGGGAAAATTTCAATATTATTAGCTAGCCTTGGTCATGCTTGTTACCTATTTATGGATTTTTATGTTATGATTGTTTTTGTGTTATTTATTGATTTTTCACTTTGATTGAAATATTTTCTACATTGTGGTTGTTTCATGTTCCCGTCACACATACATCCATAAATATATACACCAATTAAATCTATTTTCATATTGTAAAGACCTAAATTGGGTATTAGATATTTTGGTAAAATTAACTTTGTCACACTTTGACATATTTGGACTTTACATACACATTTGAATCTTGTCTATGTTGGGTGAATATTTTGTCAACCAGCTAACTGGTGAGCAAAATAGGTCTCTTCAACCACAACATAGGGAGATTGGTCAGCCAGATGTGCAAGTTTACTAGAACAGCAGGGGACAAATCTCTCCTCTCATCAAGGGGAGGTTCCCTATAAGTAAGAGGCTATATATATATATATATATATATATATATGTGCAAAAAATAACACTCAGAGGTAGGATACACCATCCATCTCTCTTCTTTTAGATATGATGTTCACAAACAAAGGAGAAAATCTTGGTGAAAACATTGAAGGCATTTCTCTTCTTTCAGAAGTGTTCTTACAGGGAACAAATGGAGTTCTTTCAGGTAGTAAAAGTAACTGGTAACCAAGGGCATAGTAACCGGCATCCTGAGATGTAGCACAAAGTCTCCACCTCGACTGCCCAAGAGTGAGATATGAAGGATAATGAGGGCACAAAGTCATCCCAAGGTCCTTTACACAGAAACAAAATACGAAGGATAATGAGGGCACAAAGTCGTCCCAAGATCCTTTACACAAGAACATAAAAAACACACTGAAGGCGATTATGGGGGCACAAAGTCTCTCCACAGTTGGCTTTAGGACACCTTCCTGATTACTTTCACTAGTTTTGCTTGCCAAATTAAATAAACAAGAACACATTCAGAAGATAGACATAAGAACAATCTGCTAAAATGATACAAGCTATGACAACACAAAGTCTGCAAACAACTTGCTTTCTCATTCAGATAAAATGATATGAACAACAATCTGAGCTCAAAGTCTCAGTATTCGCCTTTCAATTTAGGCAGAGTTTTGCTTATGTATTGGAAAGATCTCCCTCGTATCAAATGAGAGATTACAATATATAGCACTCCAAGAAAGACTTGGGTGCTTGTTTTCATGAAAAAGGCCCATGCTGAATTGAATGCCTTCAATGCACCTTCAGTTCTGTCTGGAAGGACCATGCTGGGAATAGTGCATTGCCATAACTATGGCATGCCCATTCCTCTAATATGTCTCTTCCTTAGTATGGATTGTCTAGTCCTTTTCTTGATGTTTGCATAGCTGTCCAATTTGCCATTACTTTATGGAAGAAAAATAGGTTGCGTCCTTGATTTGGTGTGCTCAAAAGTATACTTGATCCACTGTTTCACCTACTAGAAATAACTCTTTTGAAGATATTTTTGGTCCTTTGGTCTCGTTCCTCTCTCCCCTATAGCAATTTGAGTCTTCAAGTTCTCTTTTCAGCCAGTCGCTTGGTTCTTCCTTTGGATCCTTCTTTGGCCGTGGCAAGTTCCGCTGTTATGAAACTTATTAGAAACTCACAAAAAATGGGATCCACGACACTTCTTGCCCGAGCAGATTTAAAAGGGGAATGCTGGTGTAGACACTTGTCATATTTTGCTGAGTTATAACGGGACACATGGCGTGTTTCGCTTAACTTATAAAAGCTTTAAAAACCTTTTGAGAGTCTTGCAGAAGATGACACGTGGCAGCTTCCGCTATGCTTTAGAAACAATATAGAAACATTCATGACTCATTCAAATTCACACGAATGATGCCACTTGTCGTGATCCACCTGACCTTATCAACTCACTTGGGGCCCACCACAGTCCTTATGACACAAAAGGGAAAGACCACAGATGTTGACACTTGTCGGCTTTCATTGAGTTATAATGAAACATGTGGCACGTTCCATAGCTTTGAAACTTATTAGAAACTATGTCCCAGTAGACGACACTTGGCAAATTCCAATTCGACTCTAAAAGGGACACATGGTGGCTTCTGACACACTTTGTCTTTTTTCCATCGGGCATTTTTTTGTGGGCTTTTTCTTCAGATAAAAAAGTCTGAAGGAATTCCTTCAGGCAATTTGAATTTCAACAGATATTCCCTTACTTTA